>JAQMCW010000005.1:1917346-1931413 GCA_030068335.1 Chrysichthys cranchii
CTCTTTAAATGATACATTTTCTCAGTTTAAACATTTGATATGTCATCTATGTTCTATTCTAAATAAAGTATGGAATTCCACATTCCACTTCCACATCATTGCATTCTGTTTTTATTTACAATTTGTACTTTGTCCCAACATTTTTGGAATCGGGGTTGTATAAAAATTAAGGCTGTAAGTTATCTTATACCTGTAAAACAGACTCAATATCCTTAACAGGCTAATGTGACTGTTAGCTCTTGTCATTCCTGTGCTGTAATTCCCCCTTCAACAAACTTTAATCGATGTAAACCTGACCATCCACCCTGTCAGAAAACCGCGTGATCACAGTGTGATCTCTCTTCATTTAGGACAACACTATTTTCATCTGCCTTTAAACAGTCTTGAACCAGAGGTGTTCTAATGGAATTAAAGTTTGTCAGATGTAATTAATAGCAACCTCTAGAGGACTACAGTATCTCCTTAGCTAATGGCCAGCAAGTCTGCATCTCTCTGTACGTAGTTACCAGATGAAATCTCCAAGGGACTCAGACTCGATGCTAGCATCTGCCACCGAGGTCATTATCATGAATGCATGTTTTTATGAAAAGCAATGTCGCTATATAGCTTAGAGAAGATTGCAGGCTTTTGGAAGAGGTGCCTTCCACTTTACCTGATTGCATGATTGGATGGGTATACCAAGCAAGAGAGATACGAGAGAGAGGGAGTAGAGAGAGAGAGAGAGAGAGAGAGAGAGAGAGAGATGTTACTGCTAGGCCAGTAGATGAGCAGGTAAACACTTGTGCTTTTGGCAACCTGACCTTAGAAATCAGATGGAGCTGGAACACATATTAGCTCTGCTCTTGGCTCAAGGCTAGCACAGGAATACAAAGCAGCTGCTTAAAAGGCTACCTGAAGCTGTGACCGACAATAAAAATACTAATGTCTCTGTGAGTCATTTTGGATAAATTGTGGTTATACAACACAGCAAGTAAACAAAAAGATTGAAAGTTTGAAACTCTTCACCAGTATTGAGTTAGATTATTACCAAAATGCTTGAGGTGCTTTAATGATAGAGTAAAATAAATAAAGTGAAAGTGGGTGTTGCTGCTGAAGCAATGAGAATGACCCTAAGCACACAGCCGAAACAACACAGGAGTGGCGTAGGAACAACTCTGTGAATGTCCTTCAATGGCCCAACCAGAGCCCTGACTTAAACCTAATTGAACATCTCTGGACAGACCTGAAAATGGCTGGACATCAGCGCTCCCCATCAAACCTGACAGAGCTGTGGAGGATTTGCACAGAAGAGTGGCAGAAAATCCCCAAATCCAGGTGTGAAAAACTTGTTGCATCATTCCCAAGAAGACTCCTGGCTGTATTAGCTCAAAAAGGGGCTTCTACTAAGTACTGACCAAAGGGTCTGAATACTTACATCCATGTGATATTTCAGTTTTTCTTTTTTAATAAATTTGCAAAAAAAGTCTATAATTCCATGTGTGTGCTGTCATTATGGGGTGCTGAGTGTAGATTCATGAGGGAAAAAATTAAGGCTGCAACATTACAAATGGTGAAAAATTGAAAGGGGGCTGAATGCATATACATATATATATATATATATATACACACACACACACACACACACACACACAGTGCCATGGAAAAGTTTTTGCCCCCTTCCTGATTTCCTCTTCTTCTTTTTTTTAGTTTATTAACAACACTTAACTGTTTCTGATCTTCAAACAGATTTTGTATAAGACAAAAGACAACCTGAGTAAACATAATACACTGTCAAATTATCTTGTGATTTACTGATGAACAAAATCCAAAATCTCCCTAAAACCTATATCACCTGTGTGAAAAAGTAATTGCCCCTTAGACACTCAATGAACCAAATATAATTAACAAAAGGTTTCAGTTAGACTGGCCACTCCCAAGATTGACTACTACCTGTCCTTCTGAATGTAGACATCGCGTAAATACAACCTTCCCAGCAATGCGATGTTCCCTGAAAGCCTCAACAAACAGCGCACTCTGTCTCAAAGGAAATTCCAGAAGATCTGAGAAAGAAAGTTGTTAAAATAGATCAGTCAGGAAATGGTTACAAATCAATTTTCCAAACTCTGGGAGTCCAGAGAACCACAGCGAGAGTCATCATCTCTAAATGGAGGAAACATGGAGCAGCGGTAAATCTGTGCAGAAGTGGCATGGTTGGCAATCTTACTCCAAGAGTGCATAGAAAACTCATCCGAGAAGTCATAGAAGGCCCCAGAAGAACATCTAAGGAGCTGCAGGTCTCTCTTAGCTCAGTTAATGTCAATGTTCATGACTCCACTATCAGAAAGACCCTGGGCAAAAATGTTCTCCATGGGAGAGTGGCAAGGTGAAAATTACTTCTAAACAAGAGGCTCAGCTGACATTTGTCAAAAACGCCTCGATTACCCCAGAAACTTTAGGGCTAATGTTCTACTTTTTGAGACAAAAGTGGAACTTTTTGGAAGACCTGGGTCCTGTTACATCTGGCATAATGCTAATACAGCTTTCCACAATAAGAACATCATGTCCACAGTCACTCGTGGTGGTGGGAGTGTGATGCTTCGTTGTTTCAGGGCCTGGATGACTTGCCATAATTGAGGCAAGGATGAATATTCTGCTTTCTGCCAAAAAGTACTAAAGGAGAATGTCTGGTCATCTGATCCGTGATCTGAACCTAAAGCATAATTGGTTTATGCAGCAGGCAGTGATCTGGAACATAAGAATAAGTCCACTTCTGAACGGCAAAAGAAAACTAATTAAAATTTTGGAGTAGCCTAGTCCAAGTTCTGACCTGAAGCACATTGAAATATTGTGGCAGGACCTGAAAAGGGCAGTTCACAGTTGCAAACCCTCCAATGTGACTGAATTAAGGCAATTCTGTGGAGAAGAGTGGGCCATAATTTCTCCACAGCAATTCCAAAGGCTGATCTTGTGGTATGGACAGCGTTTGATGGCAGCTGTTGCCGCTAAAGGTGCCCCAAACAAGTATTACACGCAGGGGGCAATTACTTTTTCACACACGTGAAATAGATTGTGGGGAGATTTTTTTCTACAGTAAATCACAGGATCATTTGATAACTGTGTATTGTATTTAATCAGGTTGCCTTTTGACTTATACTAAATTTATTTGGAGATCAGAAACTGTGTTGTCAGTAAACAAAAATGGAGGAACTCAGGAAGGGGGCAAATACTTTTTCACGGCACCGTATATAACATAATTCAGAAACTAACATTTTCAAATCATTAACATTCATGACTTCTGTAGCAGATCCTCTGTTGTGTCTTATCCGGTCCTAAAGATTTATGCAAAACTGGCTAAGAGGCATTAGGTCAGAAAAAGGAGTTTTCAGACATTTACAAAAGTTTAATGTTATTTATCCTATCTTGTCTGAATAGCAAACAGCTGACATAGTTTAAGAACACTCAGAGAAGAATAAGTTCATTCTCCCACATGCAGAATCCATTGTGAGTCCATGAAGACATACCAGTGTGAAAGAACCAACAACTCTGAATTGTCTGACTTCTAGCCATGTATTAATCATTAATGCGTCAGTATTCTAAGGTAACTGGTGTCATCAGTCAGTCATGTTAGTTACTTATCGGGAACGTTGGTAAAGCAGGAATCTTTAACTGAGGATTTCATCTTCAACTGAATATTTACAGTTTCCAAAAAAGTTGGGACGCTGTATAAAAAAAATGTAAATAAAATCAGAATCAGATGATTTGCAAAATCATAAAATAGAGCAAAGACAACACATCAAACGTTGAAACTTGAGAAATTCTATTGTTTTACAGAAATAAGTATATGCTCATTTTGAATGTGCTATCAGCAACATGTTTTAAAAAAAGTTGGGACAGGGGCATGTTTACCATGGTGTTACATCACCTCTTCTTTTAACAACACTCTGTGAACGTTTGAAAGCTGAGAAGACCACTTCCTGGAGTTTTGAAAGTGAAAGGTCCTGTACTTGCCTGATTTAGGATTTCAGCTGCTCAGCAGCTCAGGGTCACCTTTGTCATATTTTTTACTTCATGATGCACCAAATGTTTTCAGTGGGTGAAAGGTCTGGACTGCAGGCAGGCCAGTTTAACACCCGGACTCTTCTACTACAGAGCTGTTCAAATATGCGCAGAATTACATTACATTATTACATTATTACATTGTTGTCATTTTGGCAGACACGCTTATCCAGAGCGACTTACATTTATTTCATTTATACAACTGAACAGTTGCAGGTTAAGGGCCTTGCTCAAGGATCCAGCAGTGGCAGCTTGGCGGTGCATGGATTTGAACTCCCAACCTTCCAATCAGTAGGCCAAGTGAGCTACCACCTGCCCCTGAATGCGATCTGGCATTGTCTTGATGAAATAAGCAAGGTCTTGCTTGAAAAAGATGTTGTCTGGATGGTAGCGCATGTTGCGCCAAAACCTGTGCAAGTCGGATGTCATCCCAGATGTGCAAGGTGAGATGTACAATGCCCATGCCATGTGCACTAATGCACCCCCACTCCATCACCGATACTGGCGTTTGAACTATGCGCTGATGACAACCTGGTTTGTCCCTCTCCTCGTTAGCGGAGGACGTGGCATCCATGATTTCTAAAAAGAATTTCAAATTTTGATTTGTCAGACCACAGGACAATTTTTCATTTTGGATCTTCAATGAGATCAGGCCCAGAGAAGGCGGCGGCATTTTTAGATTTTTTTTTTTTAAGGTTTCACAGACGATGGTTTTCAGAAGTGTTCCTGAGCCCATGCAGTGATTTCCATTACAGAATCCTGTATGTTTGTAATGCAGTGCCTCCTGAGGGCCTGAAGATCACAGGCGTCCAATATTGGTTTTCAGCTTTGTCCCTCGCAAAAGGATTTCTTCAGATTCTCTGAATCTTTCAATGATATTATGTAGCGCTGTTGATGACATCCTAAAATTCTTTCCAATATGATGTTAGAACATTATTTTTAAATTATTGCACTATTTGGCCATGGAGTCTTTCAAAAAGTGGTGAACCCCTCTCTAACACACCGGGAAGCTGTTTTCATACCCAATCATGTTATGGATCTGTTGTCAATTAACCCAATTAGCTGTAATCTACCAGTTGGAGTGGGGTTTTTTTTGTAGCTCGGAAGATTGGGAGTTCAAATCCAAGCACTGCCAAGCTGCCACTGTTGGGCCCTTGAGTGAGGCCCTTAACCGCAAAAATGTTCAGTTGTATAAATGAGATAAAAATGTAAGTCGCTCTGGATAAGAGCATCTGCCAAATGATTGTAATGTAATATAATGTAATGTAATGTAACCTCTCCAGTTTTTTGTTATCCCTCTCCCAAATTTTTTTTGAAAAGTGTGACTGGCATCAAATTGAAAATGTAAATACATTTTTTCACAAAACAAAACATTTCCCAGTTTCAGCCTCTGATATGTTCGTTCTGTTTTTCAATTAAATATCGGTTTTCATGATTTGCAAATGATTGCATTCTGATTTTTACTTACATTTTACACGGTGACCCATCTTTTTTGGAAATGGCTTATAACTCAACCTTTTTACCAAATTTTAGACATACACCCAGTACTGTAACCTGAAAACTGAACTTATATGCCATCATTTGATGCGTTTAGTGCAGATTTTGTGTAATCGATTTGGTCAGATGGAGAGAGAGGAGAAATATGGGATTTCCCCAGGAAAACCTGCAGCTCTGCAAAAAGCCTAATGCAAACAAGAGCTGCCAGGTGTGGGCTCAAATTGGCAATAATAGGCCGATGTTGCCCGACATCTCTGTCTACAACATTACATGCGAGCCTCCGTGGGTCTAATCTTGTTGACAGCAATAAAACAGGTGGTTTGATGGAACACAGTTCTCGCTAACAGGCTTTACCGCAACAGCCGTCATCTTTGGCTGATAAGCCTAACCAGACATCCATTTACAGAGTATGAAGCAGCTTTTTTCCCCCCGTGAGATCCTTATATCATGCTACTCTCAGTAGACTTTGTCTTAGGCAGAGTCTGTAGAAAATGAGCAAAGCTGCATGCTGCGCAATGCATGGCACTGGATCACACCACAATGAAATGATAATGGTTAATACAGCATTTGTGAAATTCTGCTCTACAATGCTCAACAATAGACAAATTAGTGACGTAACCAAATACGTTATACGGAATGAACAGATAAAGTGTTCTAAACAAATACAGATAGAGATATAAATAGGAGGTGCGCTATTTATAAATGAAATACAGCCACTCCCCTAGTTATGATGGTCCGAGTTACGTTCTTCCGAAGGTGCGATAAAGATTGCGCTACGCTAAGGATTTTAAAATATTAAGAAAATATTTAAGATTCGTGGGAAGGCATAGGTGGCAGGCCAGCATAACAGCGTATGAGGTATGACACGTTTCGGACGATGCTCGGATGTACGCGTCACTGGCCTTGCGTGATGCCTCACTCTCTCCCACAGCTCACGGAGTTAACTTGCGTATCGGTGTACTGTACAGCGCATTACCGCATGTTTTTTGTGTGCTTGAGAGCTAATTTTAATTCAAAAGCACATCTTCTAAAAGCCCCAGGATGTCTCCTACTGGAAAAGACTCCAGGGTAGGCTAGGCTAAGCAGTGGTTCGACATAGGATATTTTCCACATACGATGGGGATATCGGAACGCATCTCCATCGTGACCTGAGGACTACCTGTATCAGTAGATTGTCTCAAACCACATTTGTGCTATATTTCTAAACTCACTGGCTTAATATTTATAACAGAAATATGCTTTTTCTTCCATTTTTTCCCCAAATAAAGCCATCATTCGATATAGCCCATGCAGAGGGCAGCATATCTCTGCTGAGTTCTCCATGGGTTCATTGAGAATGTCTTTCATCTTCCTGAAATTAATGTTCTCCATTATTATGAAAAACTCCTACAGGCATTATAATGGAATGCTGCTTAAGAGCGCCCATTTTGACTGACTTCTCTGGAACGTAACCAAAGTAAATCTGAAGAAATATTACGATGCGGCTCATCTACAATTGATAGTTGCCTGCTTTGGGAACGACATGGTTGTTGTGAATGATACAGGAACTCTCTAACTTAGACAGATACATTAGATTGCCAGAATGTTCCCCGCAGGACGTCTGGTTCAGACCGATTACAAAATCGACTGATGGAACCGAGCCTCCACCTCTGGGGAGCTTCAGGAGTTGAACAAAGTTATTTTTTAAATTGTGATATTTATTGATGTGGATTTTGGGATGCCTTCCTTTTGCAGCGTTTGGCAGGATTTCCCGGATAGGGTGCATATTTATTTAAGGGAAAACACACTGACGACAAAACGTAACCAGCATTTTACACCATATCCATTTCCGGATCAAATCCAAATATTACATATACAGATATTCAGAGCACGAGATAGATATAGATACATGCACTGGTTTCCTGTTACGCCCCTCGATTGCAAACCTAGAGACATGGACTCCAGGAGTAGATATTCCGAGAGACTCCCTGCAAAAAATCTCTACTTTTTTCTTTAAACTTGAGAAGAAAAATGCTTAATACTAGTGAAGTTATCTTGCTCCATGGACATATCAGTTTATTTGACAAGACATCTCGGACTAAGTATATTTTACAGTTTCCCTTCTGCAAAAAGTTGTAACCTGGCATTTACGATCAGCATCTGATAGAGAAGCACATCATTCACTCGCCCTCCTCCAAACTACCTCCATAACTTTATATCTCGTTTGTGCAGAGCTCTTGTAAACATGACATTCAACCTGACCTC
Source organism: Chrysichthys cranchii (assembly GCA_030068335.1). Taxonomy (NCBI): domain Eukaryota; kingdom Metazoa; phylum Chordata; class Actinopteri; order Siluriformes; family Claroteidae; genus Chrysichthys; species Chrysichthys cranchii. The sequence continues at coordinate 1,925,123 of JAQMCW010000005.1, forward strand.
CTCAAAAAAAACAAAAAAAAAAACCCCAGATTAAATCCCCCACTCCACCCTGTGGTATCGTTTCACCCATTTCAACTATCTCTCTTCCAGACTCAGACAAAACAGTAGGACAGCTTGGCATGTGTCTCCCAGCAGCATTCTTTAGCATTCACTGTAAGTTTAGCTTCCCACAAAGCCCAGATCTCATTATGCCGAACCTTGTCTCTTTTCTTTCATCTTTTCTCTTTATTGCATGCATGAAAGCATCGTCAGTTTTTTTATCCATAAATTCATTATGTCGTCTAGCCTTATTATCATTCATCTGATTTGTTCCAGCAAGTAGTAGCTGCTATCGAAAGCAGACGGTATACTAATCAGATATCAAAAATGTTTATAGAATAGTATCAGGAGAAAGGTGCTTGGAAAGTTGGTAAGATATGGAATAAGTCAAGGATGAAAATAAAAAATAAAAATAACAGGGCGTGCTGTTGTAGGAAAATAATTTTAAAAAAATGATGTGATGCGATGTAGCTCAAGCAAATCTAAATTAGTCTCAACTCAATTCTCAACCCGAAGACATCATGTCTAAAATGTGTTTGTTTTTTTTGTGCCAACAGTTAGTTTTTTTCTTTCATTTAGCTATTGAAGAACATCATTTAATAGTTCATCTATGGTTACATTTCACTTGCAGTTGCAAAACAATTTAATTTATTTAATATTAAACTTAAGACCTGAAGCATCCTGAAGACTTTCCTGAGCTGCTAAACCAAACATTACAGCTTTAGCTCTGACTTTACAAAGCTCTTACACCTGAGACTCCATCCACAAATACTAAATAAACATCTCCTAACAGAAAACAAGAATTTCTGTTTATATGGATTATCTGTCATACAATTCCCTGTGTATGTGTTACCACAGAAACAACAACAAATTAGAATGATGGCATTGATATAAACCTTGCAGGAGCTGGAACTACTGTCCAAGAAATGGTTACCAGATGCGAGTTGATTGTAGTTTCAATTCGGTTTTATTTGCAACGAACGCCGTCACAGAGCAGCTTCACAGAAATAGATCAATATGAGAAGTCCAAATTTTAAACATATGGATTTTTAAATTTATGCCTAATGAGCATAAATGGCAAGGAAATGGGTTTTTTTTGTACTATAGAATTTTTAGATAGTACTATAATGTGTGCTGTGGAATTTTTGACTACAGTGGAACCTTGGATTGCGAGTAACTTGGGCTGCGATTTTTTTCGCAAGACGAGCAAAAATGTTTAATAAATTTTGACTTGGTTAACAAGCGATGTTTTTCAATATGAGTCGTATTCGTCTGCCGAGCTTCACGTGATCACAACTTCTCTCTCTCACTCACTACAGGACTGTGGCTTCCGCGCTAGCATACACTGTTAGTGTGTGTGTCACTCATCTTTTTAATGACAATGCAATGTCGCATTTCTGCGAAATCCTCAAAAGGAGGCAAAAGCAGCCATCATTGGATAGTTTCCTTGTTAAAGTCGCATGGAAAGAAAAAGATCCCAGTGAGCCGACAGACTGCCGTGATTCTGTGAGTTGTAGTGAAAGTAACACATAATAATCCTCTCTGTCATGGATGGAGCACGCGTGCCGCACACCTGTTTCGGGCACTCCCAATAGCGGTGCATACCGGAGGACTCGCGGATAGAATACGTCCTCACTAATTATACAGACTATAAATAAGTTTGTGAAGCATTACTTTGCGTTTCCCCGCGCTATCGCCAAGCCATGTTCTAGTGTTTACCTTGCTCATGTTTTGACTCTTGTTTATACTCTAGTTTCCATGTTTTTGTTGTAGCCTTTGATATTCCTGTTTCTGACATTCCCTTGCCTCCCGTCACCAGCCACGATTCTTTTCAAAGCTAAAGTACAGGCTATTTTGTTTTACGTATTTTTACTTTATATTTTGTATTAATCATTTTTATATAAATATTTCTGGGTTGTGGAATGAATTATCCGAGTTTCCATTATTTCTTTCCATTATATATTATTTTGATATACGAGTGCTTTGGATTACAAGCACGTCTCCAGAACGGATTACGCTCGAGATCCAAGGTTCCGCTGTATTTCCATTGTAAATATAACTGCCATTAGGTTCTTCTTGGAATTATTTATCAGTTTAATAATTTGGCTTCATAATGGTGGGTTGCAGTTTCCAGCATGTGGTTATGCGTCCCAGAACTCTGGGCATCCCTGGACTTTGAAAAGCAAGATTCAAGAGACTGTTTGAAATAAAGCAGAAACAACAAGCTGCACATTTCTCTCGGTTTCCTAAAAGCGACAACGAGAAGCCGAAGGCGTGGGGTTAATGTAATCAGTGATTACAGCACAGCCGCATCCCACACATCTTTGAAAAACTCCAAAAACATCAAAGCAGCTTCGCTTTCCTCTGGCCTTTGGTGTCCTTTGCATGACAGCCACCAGCCTGCGAGGCAGCAGTGCCATTGTACATTACCATAAAAGCAGCCTGTGAAATAAATATAACGTTCTGCATGAGTCAGCCTGTAAGTGATGTGTATACGAAACGTATGAGAATCGTTGGAGATGTATGTCCTAAAATTCTTGGGGGTTAAAAAAAATGTCTATAATAAAAGCTAATAATACTTTCAAGTCAGTAATCTCCTGTTTTTTTTTTTGTTTTGTTTTTTCTTGATCCAAGTGTTTGCTGTGGTATGTCATGATGTTGCATCAGTCACAGAAAAGGTGACTGATATTCGCGAGAGCCATTCTCATCACGAATGCTTGCTCAGGCATGCTCCATCATCACGCCAAGACTGCAAAAACAACCGAAGATGTGACACACAAGCAAAAAACAAGGCCTTGGGTATTAGTGGTCATGTTGTGATGGCATCCCATCAGAGTTTGCTTATAGAGGAGACGCACTGGCTCGGTCAGGGGCATGTAATGGGACAAGAAAAGTGAGGGCAATCAGCGTTGCGCACTCGGGTAGGTGATGATGGCTGGAGGCTTTGACAGTTTCCAATAGTGGCACTTCAGATAAAGAGGACAAAAGTTCATCGGGATTTTCAGGTCATCTAAAACTTCCCTGGAGTCCACTGTGGCTTAGAAATGTTCAGTCTACCAAACTGCAGCAGAATAAATACGTTTCAAAGGGTATTAAGCTTATATACAAATATCTGGGGAGAAAATCTAATTATTTCGAAAACACTTTTTTTTTTAAAGAAAATTAATGAATGAATGAACCAAGAGTATCATCAAGCCAAATAACAAAAACAAGCATCACAAAGCACGACATAAGGAGAGGAGGATTAAGAGCTCATTACTCTTTGAAAATGAGCCAAAAGCCATCAGCTAAAGACACAACGAAGACAAACGATCTCCATACTAATGAGGTCAGGTGCGCAGTCGTAGAACTGTTAATGGCGGGCTATAATTACGACAAACGACACAATTCTATTCAAAATCGTCTTAACATGTGTACTATAGAAGCTTCTTTAAAGGTTAATTAAGTAATGACTTTGGTTAATATGCATCACAAAGCCAACTGTTTCGAATGGAAGTCACACACACACACACACACACACACACACACACACACAAGCATTTAACTTAATTATTTATGTATTTTTTCAGATTGACACCAGGTGCCAATCAGTGCACACGCTGGAAGGCAAAATCAGCTTGTCACTTATTATTATTATTATTATTATTATTATTATTATTATTATATTTTATTTTATTTTATTTTTTATTTAGGATTTTTTTTCCCCAAATGTAACGCAATCTCTTTGGTTGGATAAATTTAATTAATTTCAATTTATGTCGATGCAGATTTCAATTCCATCAGCGTACTGTTAAGTATTCAGAAGGGGAGAATATTATTCCTTCCAAAGGTGGTTATTAAAGTATAACAGGCTTCCCAGAAGGCTTTGATACAAGAGACCTGTGTCAATTACAAATTCCAATTAAACAGTACCAGGAGTGGCTGTTTGAGCATTATTCTTTATAAATTAGACTGCTTGTGTAGAAGAAATGTTATTACAATATAACTGGAAGAAAAGAAAATCATAGATAGATAGATAGATAGATAGATAGATAGATAGATAGATAGATTCTGGATATGAAGAACATTCCGCTGTTTAATAATCAAATGAATAAACTGTTGAATAAATAATAAGCAATTGCTACATTGAGGGGAGAAAAAAATAAATGGGGGGGGCTGTGTATGACAATTTTTTTTTTGACAAAACATAATTGCAAATGGTGTGTGTTTCCTCTGAGTAATGTAATGTGATTAAAGCTGGCTTTTCTCCTCTCACAATAAGTTCTCCTGTCACGATAGCTCTTACACAGCGCTCTTCTGCTAAAAGGTAGTGTTTCCATTTGCTCTTCATGTCAAATCCAGTGACATAAATGTGAAAAATGTGTTTCCATTCCGGTTTTGCGAAACAATGCTTCATCGAATGACGTGAAAAACCCACTTCATACAAGCGTAAAAACTCTTTCGATATATGAGGTTTTTTTTTTTTGTTTTTTTTTTTCAAAATTCACAGTTCCATTCTTCTTTTTAAGTTTTGCATATGCAAACTGTGCATTAAGCAAGTTAATAGAAACAAGCCTGCAAAGAGAGCATCCTGATCGGTCTCTCTGTACGAACTAAACCTATTAGTTTTCTCTGTGGTGGACTTTACCGCCAACCTCTCTCTCTCTCTCTCTCTCTCTCTCTCTCTCTCTCTCTCTTTTTCTCCTGCAGTGCAACACCATACTGTTTTGAAAAAAAAAAAAGGAAATATAAAATGCACTTCACCCTAGACTGCACTTGAGACGTGTACCCCTACAGTGTTGCTCACTGTACTGTTTGTAACAGTGCCTTTTCTATTATCGTGCTGGACTAAATGACTGTAAAAGACATGTTGGGGTGAGTTTAACAGGTGTCGTTGGTATAGCTGATGTTATTTAAACTAGCCTGAAACCCTGTTTTTGCAGGGTTTCCAAACAGGAAGCGGCGAAGCGGGTACAGGAGCATGATGGGAAATAATCTCAAAAGGAATCTATTTGCAGGCTTGCAATGTGAACCTGCACGATCCCTAATCTTTGCAGGATCATAGCCTGTGAGTAAAAACTCTCAACTGTGTTTAGATGTGAGATGGCGGCATGGTGGTTAAGTGGTTAGCACTGTCGTCTCACAGCAAGAAGGTCCTGGGTTCGAGGCCTGGGTTCCCCCTTTCTGTGTGCAGTTTGCATGTTCTCCCCGTGTCCGTGTGGGTTTCCTCCAGATACTCTGGTTTCTTCCCACAGGCGGATTGGCTACCCTAAATTGTGAATGTGAGTGTGTATGGTTGTCTCTCTGTGTGTTGCGTGATCCCGAGCCCCACGTTAGGGGGAGGGTTAGGTGTGGGACTGGCGACCTCACCCTATAAAATGCGTCAAGCCAGGAAACGTCAACTGAGCCCCATGGGGTTCGCTTGACGCACCTACATGCCGCCGCTTGACAGAGCTCTGAGGTGTGCCACCGGTGGTACAGAAAGGAATATTGCGTGAGTGAGATATGAGACAGTGTCAGACTTTGTCTTTTAAAAGTCTGTTCAAAGTCTTCTAATGTATGTTCAGCATTACAGCGCAATATGTACAGCTTCTATAACGTTCTCAAAGTGTATGATAATAAGTGTATGATAATATGTAGCACATTTAAAGTTATCCAATGTTTGGTAATATGAATTCAGTGTGAAAGAGCTTTGAAAAATCGAATACAATTTAAAAACACATCCGGGTACGGCCTAGGGAATCTTGGGAAATTGAGTGCGTAATCGTTGTGCGCTCGGTGCGCGCAACTCGGGGTTTAATGTTGCGCGGGAGGTGGGGGGGATTTTCACGCGGCACACCTGACGACACTGGTGTGCCGCGGCACACAGGTTGAAAAACACTGGCTTAGGATGAGTCCTTTATATCTCTACATAGGGAGGAGGGCCACCTGTAGGGAGCTGCCATGTTGGACCGCTACAGTAACCCAGAATGGACAAACCTCTAGAGAGCACCGTCCGAGTTTTGCGTTTTTACAAGCAGCAGCATGAATCCGCAATGAAGCGTCACATCAGTTACAAAGAAGAAAGGAAGACAGGATTGAAGAAAGAAGAGGAATCAGTGTTTGCTGTTGCTGGCTAACAAGGTTGAGAACCCAAATTTTGAAAAATGAAGGATAATTTGTATTAATTTGCACAAATAAATGAAGGGAGTGTGAATGTATGTACAACCCCGATTCCAAAAAAGTTGGGACAAAGTACAAATTGTAAATAAAAATGGAATGCAATGATTTACA
>JAQMCW010000005.1:2093503-2107444 GCA_030068335.1 Chrysichthys cranchii
AATCCATCAAAACAAGAAACAACAAGACGATTTCAGAAAAATGCCGCAAGTTTCCCACGGTACCCGGCCTCTGTGACCAAAGGCCAGCTTACTAAAATGGCGCCCATAGTGTGGAACTTCTGTACTTCCTGATTATCAACGTATTTTCCGGCCAGTAATCTATTTTGCGCGTAGCGCTTTAGAATCTTTGCCGTAAACCTAGCTGGTTTGTTTTAGAATGGAGCGTACTCTGCAGAAAAGAAAGAGAGCCATTATACTTTTCAGGTCCACTGCATGCCCTCTTATACAATGCACAAGACCTACAAAGCCATTGTCCACTGATGGACTCACTCAATCATGAGCTTTGCACAACAGCAGTTAAAACGCTATTGACGTCAGACTGGATTATATACAAAGCTTCTGGCTATTGGTATATCGATTACATTTTTTAACCGCTTAAGATACCAATCTCAGACCTATACACTTAATATACCTCAGGGTATATGCTTTGTAAAAACATAACATACCTCATGCTTTGTAAATCTATTATATTTCGTGCACTTTGGTCTCCTCCCCTTTGCTCTGCCTACTGGGCCAAGGCCAATATTATACAGAAGGAAGCGCACAGGCTTCAGCTCATTTGTAATTTCACAGCAGTCCGAGAGAAAAATGCTGCTCAAGAGCCACCACTCCAGTGATTAAGGTGATATTGACAGCTGAATTAATTCCAGATTGGTCCACAAGACATTCGCCTTGACCAGATCTTCCAAATGAAAGCAATTCGCATTTTACTCTCCCCTTATACTGTTAAAATTCCTCTCCATTATTTTTTCCTCTCCGCTCTTCCTTTCACATGGTATTACGCTCAGGATTCACAGCAGCACACAATTTGGCTTCTTTCACATTTTACACAGAACACTGTAAAAAAAAAAAAAACAATGCAAAAAAACAACAACAAAAAAAAAGACCAATTCCATCCTGATAAGGTGGTGATATACAGTAACTATAGTGTCTTTGTGCATGCTGGTGAAGACGGTGATCAAAGTTAACAGGCACTGCAGGATGATAATTAAAATCCAGGACACAGGGCGACTGCAATTCTGCTGTCAAAGCCAGAGTCGGAGTGTGTCAGCTTGCATCAGTCAACGCCTGTCAGGGGGCTGACGCAAATACCAGGAATCACAGCCTCACTGTGCTTTTCCTGACAGCCACCAAGGCAAAGCTGTGCCCCCTGAGAAATGATGCTCTCACCACCCTATGCTCAATTTCTGACAAATGTCCACTATATCAGGAAAGACTGGCTGTAATGCTAAGTGAGCATTATGTTAAGATCAGTCTCAAGCACAGACAAGCTTCTAACAACAAACACTGAGAGGACATGATTAATGCAGAAGTGAATTCGCTTGGAAATACGCCAAATCGCCAAAAGGGGAAAGAATGCACGGTGCAAAAAATGCCTTGCGTCCAATTAGGCTTGTGCAATATTGATCTGTCCCAGCTTGTGATGTACCATTAAAAATAAATAAATTAATAAATAAAAATACTAGCTTAAGAAAAGACAAGAGAATTAGCATTTGTTCCATTTCAGGTTTAAAGAAAGCAGGGGGCCATAATAACCAGCTGTGTAGTCTCTGTGGTTAAATGGCTTAATGTATTTTTCCTTACTGGCAGGAGAAATTGCAACATCTTAGCTAGATGGTGGATTTTTTAGGTGGTTCTGCAGTAATCACCACTAAACAGTAACACAACAATGTTTAAATGCTTTCTATTTTCACTTTCTAATTACAATTACCATTAATTGTTATAGGACGATTTAATCTTATTAGGGGAAAAAAAAAGTTTGTTAACTTGTCCGTGTTGGCTAAAAACCAAAAAGAAGTTGTGTTTGGCTATTTTTGACTGGAATTTTTTCATTGCACTGATGTTAACTAGCGATATATTTGACAAACATTAGCCAAGTCAAACACAGACAAATATGAATATGCTGGCTTGATCATAACATGTTTTACTGGGGAGCAAACCACTGTTTGTTTGGTGTATTTTTGAGTGTTAACTTGTACTAGCGTGCCTCAGTGTTAAATTCTGGCATGCCTATGCATAAAAACTGCATAAAAGCTGGCAGATGTGGTGTTATGATGTGAATTATAACATGCTGTGCATCATGTAGAGACGATAAAATCATTACATCGCACAAGCCTAATTCCAGCAGGGGTTTGTAAGGAGTTCATCTAAGTGACCTGCATATTAGTAATCTTCTGATATGTAATCCAATAGAAAGGTTGTGGCCTACTCAGTGTACTAATTATTAGTAGTCCCATAAGACATTTACCTCACTATTCGCTTAATTTAAAAACCCTATTACTTCTTTACTCTATAAATGAGTCTATACATGTTTCCAGGTCATTGCGTTGTCTGTCTTTGTACAAAAAGCACCCGAGTGATGCAGCCGTCCGCTGAGGTGATATGTTCAGTGATGGATTGTGTATCCTGGACTTTAATCATGACCTAAATGTCCTTCATGTATCTGAACCAACAATTCAGTTTGGTTTCCCAGAAGATGTTCAGGGTTGCTCCCATTTCTGCCCTTATATGTCTTTCTTAAACAGCTCTGAGCCGAGAAGAAACACCGGGGAAGCCACGTGCTGCCATGTTCCAGGCTATAGAAAAGATCTTTCATTCGAAATTAGTGAGTATCAGTCAGCTACATAGAGTGTTATCCTGGGTCAAGATCCAATCCCAGAACTGCCTGAAGTCTTAACTGCACATGGCATCTGAATGAACGGTCTCAAATGAAGTACACGTAAAAATGAGGGAATCTGGGATATTAAAGAGAATAAATAGACAATCAAATCAATCAACATCTGCAACATGAGTAACAACAAAAAGTGCAAGACAGCCATCCTTTATCTATACCACTTATCTGTTAAGGGGCACAGGGAACCTGAAGCCAATGCCAATCTGGTGAGAGGAGAGGTACACCCTGGGCAGGTCGCCATTCTCTGGCAGAGATAATGCAAAGACAAACAACCATACATACCTATGGGCAATTTAGAGCAGCCAATTCTCCTAATGTGTATGGCTTTGGACTATGAGAGGAAACCTGTGCAGGCACAGGGAGAACATGCAAACTCTGCACAGAAAGGCACCAGTAGGGTGCCAGGTTCAAACCCAGAACTTTCCTGCTGTGAGGCGGCAGTGCTAAACACTGGACCACCATGCTGCCCAGCTGAAGGACAATTGAAATTGAAACAAAACTGATATTTCAGAGAATAAGACAGAACCCGAAGATCACAGTTATCCACTATGCTAATCTCTATATACTGAAGTGCCTGACGAGCTCAGGAAGATTTTCAGCATTGTTGATCTTCTCCCTTTTCCGGACCCAACACCAAGCTCAGACAGACTTTCATACTGACAAGAACAAGCAGATAAAAAAAAATAAAAAATCCATAAACACATGACCCTTAGCTTATGACAGAGTAGAAGTTTATTTATTTATTTATTTATTTATTTATTTGTTACTTAGGTTTCTATTTCAAAGAACACCCTTTTGTATGGGGATTTTTTTATATTGATCTCAGAGCTCCCACTGTCTAAGATATTGTTCTCAGAGCTTTCAGCATTGTTGATACCCTACACACATTCAACTCAAATTTGTAAAAGGTCCAGATAGTTAAAATCAAAATAGTGACAACAGTTACCTGTTACTGTTTAGCCATTAACGATCTTTTACATACATGAGCTCACAGATACCCATGATTGGTTAATGTTGCAAACTTGCAATCATTCAGTGATTGGGCAAACGTATTTCTGTTGGCCACTTGGGAACCCATAAATAAGAAGAGTCTACATTTTGGTTTAGAGTAGTACATAATAGTACCAGTTTTACTAGTGACATGAATAGATGAGAGAAATTTGTTTTGAATACAATGTGTGGATAATTATGGATACTTCTCTGTCGAAATTTTTATTAAGCCACTTTTTGTTGGGTCGCTTATCAGACAAGAGAGGGTAAATAAAACGAGACCGCATTTCCACAGAGAAACTGCAAAGTGTGCTTGCTCAAATGGTGCCAGCAGCAAGCACACTAATAACTCCTCAAGGTCCTAAAGAGTGCTGTTTTTTTGTGGAATTTCATGGAAAAACGGGAATACTGAACGAACGACAAGGGATAACGTAACCATATGAACAAACCATCATGCCCGGATCGGTACAAACGTCTGAGAATTGGAATTGTGTCTCTAGCTTGAAAGCCCTAGGAGGAGTAGGGGGCGGAAAAAACAGGTGAATGGAATAATAAAAATAAGAATAAGAACTAGACTGCATTTCTGCAGAGAAAATGCAAAGTGTGCTTGCTCAAATGTTGCCAGCAGCAAGCACACTGATAACTCCTCAAGGTCCTAGAGAGCACCAGTTTTGGCATGGAATTGCACAGAAAAGCACACAAATGACTCCTCAAGGTCCTAGAGAGTGCCGGTTTTTCACGGAATTTTGCAGAAAAACGGGAATACCAAACAAACGACAAGGGGTAACGTAACCATTTGAACAAGCCATCATGCCCGGATAGGCATGGACGTCTCAGAGTTGGAACGGTGTCTCTAGCTCGAAAGCCCTAGAAGGGGGGGGGGCAGATGAACGGAATAGTAAAAATAAGAATAAGAAAACTTAAGAACAATAGTGTGCCTGCAGAGCAAGCACACTAATAAAATGAAAAACATCTATGAAAGTCTCCTAAAATATCTTTAGTCATGTAGCAAGGCTTTAATCCTATAAGGTGCCTTCAGATAAACAATTTATAGAAATGTAAGTGAATGGATAAACCACAATATATGGGCTGCTATAGAAGCCATGATGGTTCACATTTAATGGTGGGTTAAGAGGGACTTTGTGTGTGTGTGTGTGTGTGTGTGTGTGTGTGTGTGTGTGTGCGAGCGCATTTTATATGTTTATCGGCTTTGCTACAGTATTTTTTTTCAAGTCTTTGGTTTGGCCAGCTGAAATACTTTGCTGGATCTATGAAAACAATACTGATCTGTTGCGGACATCCTCGGAGTATACAAGCCAAATCTCTGCAAGCTTCTTTTGCCAAGTTATGTGAAACATCACAGGCATAGTGACAGCAGACTCGACACAATTTGTAAACTGTGTCCATGATGTGCAAGGTTTGACATAACACCTGTTCACAGTATAAAATACGCCAATAAAATACACCCCTGCTCAGCAGAACTGACAAAACCACTTGCAATACTGTCAAAGATTATCTGCCTTTCTCCTTGACTTACTTAGAGCATTTTATTTATGCAGCATATGTCATGACCTGAAGTAAGAAAAGTAATGGGAGCCATCAGAGATTATAGTCCAACTCTACCATTTTGCCACTGTTCTCGGATGATGCTGATCACTGTGACATTTTGAGATAAAAGGTGTTATAATGTCAATAACTCCTTGAATGTGCATTAGAAATAAGCACATCCAATGTTATCATCTTGGGTACCATTAACTGCCCGAGGTCATAAATGAAAAGTGAATGAAAATGACACATTTAAAAAGAGAAGCATTAATTTGACAGCTAAGCCTTACACCACCACGACTCCCGAGATTCTTACTGCGTTATGACCGACTGTTTCTTTCTGTGTTGTGCAGTGTCTTACACCCAGAGCCCCTAGCCTGCCTTGTGAAGCATAAATTCAGATCTGCAAAACACAAATCTGGATGAACCACTGCATAGGATACATCAGGCAATGCTTCAGTGCTCTCTTTTTAACGTCCCTTTGCCCCTTAAAGCCATAGGGAAAGACAGGGGAAGAAAAAAAAAGAGAAACTGAGTATAAGTGAGGACTAAAAGAAAGAAAGGGGCATTGAGAAAAGAAGAATAAGAAGTACAAACTGAGGACAAATGAAGGAGAAGCAAGAAGTCTAGAGAGTATTTTTCTACTGACTATTTTTTTATTCAAAATCCAAGACCAAGGGTATCATTTCATGGGATTAAATGTTCTTCTAGAAAGTCATTTAGACTTTAGCCAGACAAATCATTTAAATGAAGATCAAGAACTAACAAAAAAAGCTAACTGACTTGCAAATTAGTGCAGTCTTTATTGCAGCATCATCACTGATCATCATGGAAATCTAGCATGTGGCAAATCAGAATGCTATAACACAATAGTCTGCATATGGCCAAAAGTATGTGGACACCTGACCAGAACACCCATGTGTGCTTTAGAGAGCAGTTCGGGGCTCTTATTTCTGTCCGAACCCGACCCAAACCCGACATATGTTTGTATGTTTCTGTCCAAACCCGACCCCGATTGGAATTTTAATGTTTGGCCGAAACAGGCGCCACTAAGTGATTATAATGATCCTCTCTGTCATGAATTTGCCCACACAGAGTGTGCGTTCTGCGCACTCGTTTTCGGGTGCTCTGAAAGGAGGTGCGCTTCAGGCTGGGAGCCTACTGTATTTTTTTTTTAATGAACAAAAAGTAACTTTACTATTTTAAATAGCAAACGTTTTTGTTTTGACGTGACTGAACCCGACCCGAACCCGAGAAACATTTTGAAATACTGCTCCGAACCCGGCCCGACACGTCGGATCCCGTGGGGTCCCATCGGGTTCGGGTCGGGTATCCATGCTCTAGTGTGCTTGTTGAAGGTCCTATCCCAAACACATGGCAGTAAAATGGAGTAGGTCTCCCCCTTGCTGCTATAGGGGCCTCCACTCCTTTGGGAAGGCCTTCCACTAGATTTTGAAGCATATCTGTTGGCATTTGTGCTCATTTAGTCACAAGAACATTAGGGAAGTCAGGTACTTTGGTTTCCTCCCACAGTCCAAAGAGGGGATTAGACTGACTGGTTGGTCTAAACTGCCGTAGGTGTGAATGTGAGTTTGAATGGGTGTCTGTCTCTGCGTGTCGGCCCTGAGGTGGACTGGCAACCTGCCCAGGGTGTAACCCCGCCTCTTGCCTGAAGTCAGCTAGGATTGGCTCCAACTTCCCCCCGCAAACCTGAACAGGATTCAGCGGTAGAAGACGAGTGAGATGAGAAACACTCAAAGAATTAGAAATAAAATCTTTTAAACAGTGAAATCTTATATTTGCACATATAATAATACCCTCCATACCAATGCATTATTGGTTTTACTCTTTCTTGGTTCCTTAGAATATATGAGGAGAAGGATGAGGGAGGCAAAGAAGAACTAAAAGAACAACGCTTCAGAATTATGCAGTTTGTTCATTTTGGTCAAGTTTTCAAAATTAACTATTGTTGGACAGGATTCCCAGAACACCAGGCTACTTGAAAATGCAGAAATGACCCATGACATACATTTACAATGAAAACAGAAAAGGCTTACGAGACACAAAAGAGGTCAACTTGCACAAAGCTTTGGAGCTGCTGAGATGAAACAACGGCTACGTATTAATAAATTGAGGTCATGAGTTAAGCTTCTATAGATCTATTTTGTGACCAAAGTATTTAACTTTTACAAACTATTGTAACTGAGAAAAAAAAAAAGTGAGACAGAGAAATCAACCGAATTATATCATGGTGCCCAAAGGAACCTAAGCATTGAGTGACTGATAATATTAAACATGACTTCAATCTTAGAATGACGCATAAAACCTTAGTTGTGTTGTGCCATGGATACATCATTAGCCTGTGTAAATGTAAGTGAAATTTCAAAGCAAAGAGCTTGTTTTTTTTTTTTTTTTCCACTTATTCCTGCCAAATTGTTAGCTGGAGGTCATGGATCAAATGTAACACTCAACGATATTTTAAGTCATGGGCTCAAGTTTCACAACATCATAATTCGTGGTCATGAGATACTTGTTATGCGGCCAAGAAATACATTAACACCGTGGCCTAAATATATTAACTTGTATTATACATACATACTATATACTGTCTATATATAAAGTATGAAGGATGTCCCCGCAGTATTGTTAGACGTTATAGGACGTTGGTGTGTTGAGTTTATTTTTGTGATTAATATTGTGTTTAAATAGAACTACCCAATGTCCCCATACGTTTACGATCAAACTTCACTTGCTGTATTTGCCGTGTAAATTTTATGCCAGTGTATTTTTTTCGCCCAGGTAGGGCATTGAGATGTACGGTGTTGACTTTATGTGGAAGTCATGCAGCCCTATGAACACTGGCCTTAACCAAAGCGTTGCGTTAATTTCTGTCATGAATCCGTCCGCGCGGAGCGCGCATGCAGCACACCTGTTTCGCGAACCCCCAATAGCGGTGCAGGCCAGAGAACTCGCGCCATGCAAAAACCTTTCCTGGATTTCCTCTACAGCGCCATGGGCGCACGCGCAAGGATTCGCGCCATGCTCGTGCGTCACGTGGGCTCCTACAGGTGTTCCACATGCAGACTAATTGCACAGACTATAAATAGACTTGCTCAGGCACACCACCTTTGCGAAGCATTAGTTTGCACCTCCCCGCGCTATTGCGAAGCCTTATTTCTTGTGTTTATGTTTCCTGGTTCTGACCCTTTTGCCTTGGGCTTTGTCTCTGATTTTTGGATCTCCTGTTCTTGTCTGTTTGCTGATCGCCTGACCTGTTTATGTTTCTGACCTCGACCGTGCCTGCCGTCTTTGTATCTCTGCCCTGTGTCGAAATAAAACCCGACATGGATCTTATGTCTGACTCCAGCCTGCACGTGTCCACCCAAATCCCACGATTCGGACAATTTCATCATGGCAAGTAAGCAAAAGTCAACAGATCTCTAATGAAGAACATCTCAGTCTGGAGCCTTTTTGTGAGACCCATTGGCTTGTACAGGCTGGGGCAAAAAGGCTGAAACATCTCTCAGACATGTTCATCAAACACACATATACCTTATTGACCTGCTTGTCTGCGTGTTATTCACATGAGCACAAGAGTTATATATGCTTTTCCATACTTGAACAAGGAAATGAATCATGACTCAACGTGCCATGATGCTTCTGGAAATGATGAGAGGTCGTTACCAATCATGAGCGCAATCAGACTGACAACGTTTTAAAAGGGAAATGTGTCCTTAATGACAAATGATTGACACTGACCTTGGTATCTACTTCACCATTCTCTTTTTTCCCCCATGTTGTCCGTTAAGATGGAGCTAATATCAAAGAATCGCCCCGTGAGAATTCATAACGAATTGAAATATTCATGGCCAACACCAATCATTAAACCGTAAATGTCGGTCGGAACGACGGTTGAAAGAAATTCTTTGGATCATGATCTTCAAAAATATGGTCGTGTCACACGTTCCCTTTAGGAAGGGGCTGTGGACAATGTTAAGCGAAACGTGTGTTGTCGTTACATCTAATTAAGACAACATAATCCAAAGACCTGATACACTTTAGAGTGTAATACCACAGTAAAGCGGACGCTCTAATCTGATTGGCCAGAAGGTGTGCATTATTTTCCAATCACAGCACCACTCAGGATGGAATTCCATCCGTAACGTGAACGTTAGGTCAATATTAACGTGCTCACTCTAACATGTTATCGTTTTTCCAGAAACGAATCGTACACTTTGTTTTGGAAAGAAATAGAGATCCAACATTAAGTCTCACTGTAAACCATTCGAATGTGCTGAGTATTGTGATTGCTCTGTTGTTCCACTTATACCACGAGAGACCATGCTGTTATAAGAAAATAATGCACTTAAAGGTGGCATTACCCCTCCCTGGCGTGCATTATTTTCGTACAACAGCACGGTCTGTCATGTCTCATTCTTTACATTATAACCATAATAATAATCCCAAAAAGGTCAAAATCAGTCCTTTTTGGCCAAGCCACTTAAATATATCTTTATCTATACAAGATATTGTAACATGGGCAGGGTGATGGCTAGCGACCATCACCCCTTGCGTTGTGTTTACATAGGAGTCTATGCTGGGGGGGGCGGGGTTCTGGGTTCACCCTCCTGTCTTAGTTAAGCCAATTATGTGTTATCCCATGCTGTTGTGTTGGTGGATAAAGTCATTGACCCAGCCATTTGCATTGGGTTGTGTCAGGATCCCGCCCATGGTGCTCGCTCGCGTGATACCCGTAATAGCGGCGCAGAGCGTACAATTAGGAAGCACCCGTTTTCGGTTACGCTAGACAGCGAGAAACCGGAAGTGTTGCACGGTTGCTCGGAGGGCGCAAGCGCAGAACAAGCACGAGTCACGGGAATTCCCAGGTGTGACTCGGCGAACATTTGATTACTGGGACTTTAAAAAGGGGACACGCAAGGGAGATGGCGGGGATCATTGAAACCATTGCTATCAGTTTGGATTACTCAGTACCACCAGAAGTAAACGGTAATTCCACGAAGGTGGCCAGTTTATGTTCTGGGTTTTGTTTTGGTGTAATCATCCCTTGCCTAAGTTTAGTGTGTTATATCTTGTTGATTGTTTGTTTTGATTCCTGTCAATCCTAGTTTCCGTTTTGCCATACCCATGTTTGCTTTCCTAGTTTTTTGTTTCCGTTTGTCCTCATTTATTATAAATAAACCTCACTTTGAGTTACACTCCTGAGTTCCTCATGCGCATGCGTTCGACCAATATGCACCCACGTGACAGGTTGCAAAAGAGAGCACACTTGTCCTGTCTCCACTGTGTTACGGCATGAGAAAACCCTACAATATATATCATATCGGTTTATAACATTTGTTTATAAGAATTTTGTCGATGCTAAAATTATAACCCAGTACAGTTAATTGCCAGTTAGATGGTGCTATGCATATCCTGTAACTACTTGTTACCAGTGAAAAGGTGCTCTGCATGCTCTATAAGTACTTACTACCAGCTATACGGTGCTAACCTTATAACCTTATATACCGGCAGGTTATAACCTTATAACGTAACCTTATGAAGTCTTGCTTCAGAGAGTTATGCATGCTTTTCAACTACTTATTAACAATTATACAGTGCTATGTACTCTTATAACTGCTCACCTCCAGTTATACAGTGCTGTGCATGCTCTATGGCTGCTTATTACCAGGCATTGCAATTACTTATACATAACATGCTAGAAACGGACGCTCACCAGCCATTTCGTTAGGAACACCCGTCAGGCTCTAAAGAGTGGTTATTTGAATTACAGTAATACTTCCTGGCAGCTTGAACCGATCTGGAATCTCAACCCACAGACGTGGCGCTCATTCAATATTCTTTTGGTTATTGCACCATTTTGTGCAAGTCTAGAGACTGGTTTGTGTGCAATTCCCAGGAGATTAGTTTTTCCGAAATACTCAAACCAGCCCATCTTGCGTCAATGACCGTGCCACAATTAAAAAGTCACAGAGATCACACATTTACCCATTGTGATGTTTTACGGGAACATCAAATGGGCCAGCTGACGTTTTCCGAGAATCCGATTGGTTGGTCTTGTTTACGTACGGAATGATCATACGATCAGTCGAAATGACTGCTTTGAGAAAATATCTTCAGTTGCACGTTACAGTTCACAGTCTACAGCTTAGGATGTCCTACGGATTGTTTCTCAAACGTAACACAGTGGAATATTGGTGGCATTTACCACTGAGGCTTCTTGGAAAGGTGAGCTGGCCCCTTTGACTGAAGCTCTTGACCTGTATCTGCAGGCTTTTATGCACCGTGCAGCTGCCACATGATTGGTGATTAGATAACTGCATGAACGTGGAGGCATGCAGGAGCTCCTGACAAAGTGGCCAGTGAGTGTATATAATGCGTTATGAATGTAGACTTCATGAGAGGTGAAAGCACGTGTTCTATTAAGGCTTTCTGATAACTTTACTACTGAGACTAATCCTATTTGAAAACGTGTTACCTTTGAAAGCATATGTTAAGCAGTACAATATTTCATGTTTTATTCATTTTATTCTAAAAGCCATAAGGCAAAATGAAAAGCGCGAGAGCATGAAAATGATTAATCTAAGAACCATCATTGCATTTGCTTATGTTTGGACGTTATGCTAATGTCAGTAACCACGAGGAAGAAACATTCAGATGAAACAGGATCCGAACTCTCTCATTTGGATTCAGAGAAATTAATCAAATATGTAATGATGTGCAAACTGAGCGATGTGCATTCCACCACACTAGGACACGCACCACTGATGAAGTGAATACGAGAAGAAATTGATAGAGGTCTGGAATTGATAGCAATGTGACCGGAAGAAAAAGAAGAGGGGGAAAAAAAAGCATCTGTAAATAGGTCCGTAAAATGGTGCTCACTGATGCGAGACAGTTTGTAGCTTAGGACGATGGATAAAAAAAGTCCAACTAAATTAAAGAAATTAATCAGCGCATATTTCTTTTTTTCACTACATCCTAAGCCATGCTTTATTAAAGTCCTGAACTGCAGAAAACCTGTACAATTTCCCAACAAAGTTGGATTCTTGGTCTTCCATCCAGAGTTGTCATTATGGTGAATAAAAAGCTTTCTATCGAGTTTCTTCACTTATCTGATCTTATTTCGTATTCTCATTGCTATGGTTACATTCTGTTAGGACTTTTTGTTCATCTTTTTTTTTCTTCTCTCCATTGCACTCAGTGAGCCATTTCGTTCTAACCACAAATGAACGGTCACAATGTTGCCCTCCACAGGGGCAGATGTTTTACACCCGATGCCAAGCCACTCACACAGGATAAACGAACGCGTCCCAGCGTCTTTTCTCAGAGATCGACTTAGATGGCCGAGCAAGAGATGGGCATGGAAATAAATCGTGTGCACAGAAGAAGGCACTCATCAGGCCTTTTATTTTGTATTCAGGGGGGTCAGACTGCAGCCTATAATTTCTTCGGGAAGATTAGAGATGTCTGCAATTACATGGGATAACAGAATATAGGCACAATCTCTAGCACAAACTGCCAATTAGGTGCCAGTGGAGAGAAGACATTTGCCTTCCTGGGTAACTTTACCTCTCCAGGGTGGGGAAATTGTCGGTGCAATTCCCACAATTATTGTAATTAAAATAATAGTTTAACAGGATGGTGCATAATGGTTTTTGGGTTTTTGGGTGGACAGGGAAAAAAAAGAAAAAAAAAATCAGGAATTCAGTGGGTGGACAAAAGCATCTCGGAAAGAGTGCAAATTGAAAGATGTAGCGGTGCGTGTGGGCTGTGGGCTTGCCCTGCCTACATGGTGGACCTTGTATGAGTGTTATGAAATTCTCATATAGGATTTGTGAAGCATCTGCAAGTAGCAACTTGTCAATATTGGAGTGGTGCATCTATAGTCAATATTGTAGTGGTGCATCTCCGTATCAGCTTTGGCATGAAAACACCTCATCACATGCATTCTTATTGCACATCATCTTATTTCACACTTCTGGTTATCTGAACATTTCCAGGGGTGTATTCAGTATATGTAGATATACACCATATGGTCAAAAGTATGAGCATCCATGGGCATTAATATGAAGTCGGTTCCCATTTTGCTGCTGTAGAAGCCATCAGTCTTTGGGGAAGGCTTTTCCACTAGATTTTGGAGCACGGCTCTGGAATGTGTGCCCTTCAACATTAATTTTGGTAAACCATGCCTTCATGGACCTTTGTGCACAGGGGCATTGTCATGCTGGAATATGTTTGGCCCCCTTTAGTTTCTGTGAAGGGAAATCTTATTGCCACAGCATACAAAGACATCTTGTACAATCATGTACAGTTGAACCTTGTCTCATCTACAGACACTGCATTAACAGATATCAGATGCAACGTACAACATCCGCTGGTCTGAATACACAATCCATTAGCCAGAATGTCCAGTATGAAAGTTTAAAAATCCCGGGTGTGGCATCCAAGTCCTTTAGTTCAACAATTGGCCACTAGGTGGCGGTGGCGTGCGTGCTACTAGTTGTTTACAAGCGTCGGTTGAGCTGTGGTTGTTGTGATGCTATACTGTGTTTCGGCGATTATTTGGTGTTTTTGACTGTTTTTCTGCCCAGTGCCATCATTATGCCACCCAAAGATAAGTCTAGTGGTAAAAGAAAGCGTCTCAATCTTAG
>JAQMCW010000005.1:2110003-2120947 GCA_030068335.1 Chrysichthys cranchii
CCACCACCACCAAAAAAAAAAAATCACAAGAAGCTGTCAGTATTAAACAAATGGTGCTGAAAAGTCATCCAATAATCTATAATATGGACACAATGTGTTTAAAAACATTGTCCGTATTTGACTATATTACGTCCAGCTGGAGCCTAAGACTTGATTGCCATGCTGCTAGGAGAACAGATGCACAGCTAAACAGAGCAGGTAAACACGAATCCCGTCATGGGAAAAGCAGCCAAATATCAATTGTTCTGGCTAGATCGTACCGCTTTCCAAACCTAAATTAAACAGCATCTCCCCTTCCGTCCGTTTGGAGATAGACGAAGGGATAACTACCAAGCAAGGTCAGTAGTGTCTGTAATTGATGTGTGTGCTTGGTGGATGGTTGCCGAGGGAACAGGTGCTTAATGTTTAGAGACGTTGTGGGATTTGTAGGAAGGAGCAGGGAGATTCCCTGGCCTGTAATTGCCTGCTGTTGTATCCGGCAACCTAGTGAGCTGAGTAATGATGTGTTAAAGATTTCCTGGCAAGGTGATTGACCTGGCACTCTCCTTATTTGTCAACAGAGAGAGAGAGGGTGAGATATGACAGCATCATAGGGGTGACTATTGTCCCTGGGTGAGCACTGGTTTGTCTCGAGTTTTTCTTGTTAAAGAATGTACTTCTTTGGATCCTATATGCTTCTGGGCGAACTAGAAATTTATTAGCTTGGAAAGTAAAAGCTCCAGTGTGTTTGCCCAGTCCTGTGCTTTGGCTGCCACTGAAACGTAGCTGGCTAGGATAAAAAAAAAGTGGTAGCTAGCTTAATACAACAACAAGACATACTGAACTAGTTAGCAAGTCAAGGGAAACAAACAAGTATGTGCTCATGTAGCTCAATTCGTTCGCACCGTCTTTATAAAATCAATTGGGGTGGCTTGTCCTCTCTAGCCTTGTGCAGTACTGATTGTTAGCGCGATACGGGGATTCTGATCTTTTGTGACCGCTCGCTCGCAAACAAATTGTGCATCTCTTTGCATAAGGAGATAGTGCTTGACCCTTTTCGCAAGATTTGAATAAAAAAATAAAAAATAGCCATATTGGAGCGCGACCGTTTTTCTTTTGTTCAAGGTCAGACATTTTCTCCCCACAATTACAGTTCCAGCCAGGGAGTTCACAACAAGGTAATGGCGCACGCTGAAAAAGTATTTTAACAGCCTATTTAATAGTGAATTCACCACTAGCAAGAAAAAATAAATAAATAAATAAATAAATAAAGGGGCCAAAATCACATGCACTTTTACCATTTAGTAACATAAAAGAAGCAACCAGCACCGGATGGTGGTAGAGCGGATATTAGTCACAGTGTTAGACAGTGTAGGAACGATAAAATCGTCGTACTTCACAAGTCTAGTCCTCGGCTGGGACATAAATGGTATTATTTAAGTCTGGGTAGCATATTTCTTACATATTTTATTTTACATATTTAGCCATATGGTGACTGGGTGCCCGGGTTAGCAGGAGACTTGTATAACGGTTTTGCTCTACATTTTACTTTGCTCCTTTTTTTTTTCCTTTCACATAATTGCAAATTCCTGATTCTAAAAAGAAAAATCCAAAACAAACACACACAAAAAAAATGCCTGGCACGCATGCGTGATGATTAATCCTCACATGTGGTGGGATTAGGAATGAGTAGTTTATGCTGGTTGCACCATTGGGGTGCTTCGCTCCAATGTGATGCACATTATGTTTAATCATAGCTGCTTGCAAAGATCAATAAAGATGCTGATGGTATTTGCACCCAGGTGTCAGTAGACAACAAAGCTATTTGTAGGCGTGGTGGAATAGCCAATGTGGCTATTTACACTTGGGTGTATAGAGCATTGCAGAGTAGAGATAAGTGCATATTCGCTGTATTTAGAGAATAGTCACATGGAAGCTGTTCGCGCATTTACCCCTGTGCTACACATGCACGTTTGCAGGTCACTTCATGAAGCCTAACCTCGACCGTTCAGCCCTTCAAGCACGTAGTTATCGACTTGCGTCATGAAGCGACGTGCAACTCATGTCTCGCCGGGGTGCAAATGGACACTCCATTATTTTTCCAGTTGTTGACCTGCCTTGTTTGTTGGGCAACTATGGGGAAAACAAATAACCCTGACATAAAATCTGCTTCTCCCAGCTGTTCTGAGTATCACCTTTTTTTTCCCCCCCAGATGCTGTCTAGAAGCTGTTTCCGGTTATGTAACTGGCAATCTTTGTAATTATACCATCTAACCACTTTTCCCCAAAACATATAAACTGGAAGAAAACATGTTCCTATGGGCTCAGTAATATTCAGCTTTAAATGTGTGCTAACAATCTCGAAAGACTGCAAGATTTCTGTAACAGTTCTTTAGTATCCGTCACTTCCCTAACCCCAGCGGTGTCTTCCTGGCTCTAAAACATCTGTTTCAACTCCCACTGCCTAATTATCAAGCCCTTAATGAGCTGAGTCAGGTGTATTATAGCAAACAAGATCACTCCGTTTAGGGCAGGGGATGTCTAGAAGTCTGGTTTTTATTTCTAGACCTTTCCGGTGCAAGCTAAAAAGCCTTCTTCTCTGGTTGAACAGCAGATGTGTCTTTATAAAAGTGGCAGAGTTTCTGAAATGGGCATTCATGCTTGACTGCACCTTATCACCTGCACTTTCACCTGCACATGTTGCTCAATGTAAAATTCATCTTCCGTACAACTTTTTAAAAAGCCCCGTTTTCAATGTACGGCTTGCGGAGAAATGTTTGTGTGTCGTTTTACCTGGAGCGCTTCCCAGAGGTGCTAAGATGAGAAATCGGAGGCAGTGATTCATAAGGTTTTTTTTTTTTTTTTTTTTTTTTTAGCACCTAAAAGGTCTATACTCTCAGCAGGTTGTGTACCAGGAAGACCATATGCACTGTCTGTCCATCATTTGGAGAGAATGCTTTCAGTTGCAATCAATTTCATACCAGATGCTGATTTATTTTCAAGAACATGGCACAGAACTTCAACATAAGCACTGGTTGATACCGATTAGAAGCTACACTCGCTTACAGCACGCTTATGGGCTAGCTTGCTGCGTGTTGGGGTCACATTGATTTGTACATTCCTATTAA
This sequence comes from Chrysichthys cranchii, assembly GCA_030068335.1. Taxonomy (NCBI): domain Eukaryota; kingdom Metazoa; phylum Chordata; class Actinopteri; order Siluriformes; family Claroteidae; genus Chrysichthys; species Chrysichthys cranchii. The sequence goes on from JAQMCW010000005.1 coordinate 2,113,111, forward strand.
ACGTGCATTAGTGAAATGAGCTCCACTTCCTTCGTTCAGTCTTCATCTGACAGGCATCTAAAGTTATGCGCATGATGAAATGCGTCGTTCACCATGTCCACCGATGCCGTCACTCCTCTACTGTAGAAACTGATTTAGTTAACGGTCGCTTAACGCTGGAAGACCCAGACGACCTTATAATAGGAAAAAATATCTCCACTGGATAAAATGATAGCCATGACAGACTCGGTGCACACCAAAACAGGTGTTTTTGTTTTTCAATTAACCCTTTCCTACTACAGGTTATGAAAAGGTCCTTATGAGACCCCCCCATGATGTCCATCAACCAATGAGTGGGTCGAATATAAGAGTGAAATAAAAAGTTTATGCTACAAGGGTGCTACAGGGTTAAACTGAAATTGTCCGTGGTGCTAACAGGCAAGCAGAATGATAAACAGTGAAACATCCCAGTGAAGTTATATGAAATATAAACTCTCTTGGAACGCTGCTTGTCCAATCAGATTAGTGTTGTGTAAACAGACAGAAATACTGATATGAATAGGAATGAAAAAAAAAAACCAAACACATGGAAAAAGAGGAAATGGCTTTTTTTTGGGAAGCAAAAAACATTGTGCACCTCAAATTTAAATGTGTAATAAAACGTTCTGAATCTATCTATCTAAATAAATAAACCATGTCCAATTCAGGCCACACCCACTTTGGGTTTAAATCAGAATACGGATTACAAATGAAAATACATTAAACGTATACAGATACATACGAATAATGCCCATAAAATCAAGTAAGTAGAGGTAGAAGCAGGTAATGAATAAATGATAAATATGTATTATTATTATTATTATTATTATTATTATTATTATTATTATTATTATTATTATTATTATTATAGTTGTTGCAGCTAGATTGATTGATTGGGGGGGTGAATTTTTTTGAGTGACAAATGTCAAAATAATATCCCATATACGCTATTTTTTTCCCCTGTATTTTTTCCCCCAGTATCATTTTCCTTCACTCTCTCTCTCTCTCGCTGTCTCTCCCTCTCTCTCGCCGTTCTGCAGCTAGTTAGCTGACTGATCCTGAATGGAAAGAAAATGGCAGGCACTAGATCACCTTTGATGTCTTTCTACCTGCAGTGTCTCCGACTCATCTCTTTAAGGTCTACAGCACGTATTTCAGACCCACAGCTTATTCCTGTCTCATCTCTGTCCTCTCTCTAATCCATCTGTGGGGTTGTGCGAATTGGACTGGTGGCAGCCTGTGTACTTCCGAAATGGGAGCTGAATTTCTAACCCGCTGTGTATTTGTCTAACAGGATTTTGAGAGAGGACTGGTGACGATGAATGAGCAGCGATGTTGCAGAGTGAGAGACGCATCAAAGCGGGCGGGGAGTTCAGATGCACCTCTGTATGTAATACAGTGTCCAGGGGTAAAGGCAAGAGAGGTTAATTGCAAGCCGAATAACTTCAGTCCTGCTCGTGCTTGGTGCAGTTCAATAGCCGCTTTCATTTTGGCAAGCAATTTCCAAATAAATAAATAAATAAATAGAATTAGGAGAAAAAAAAAATCTGTAATTTATATGCTGATTTACCTGTACTAAGTTTTCCATGACTACATGGCTATATTTTAGGGCTCTGATGTCTGATATTCATTTTCTTACTTTTTTCTTTCCTTTTCTGTTGAACTGGTTGGAAATAGGCCAATGACCCCCCCCACACACACTTGTGCTTACATTTGTGGTCTCAAATGAAGTGAAGTGGGTGGAGAAGTGGTGTGATGTTCAAAACCTGCAAGCACAGTGGTGCGTTTCAACCTGCTTTGCAATATTAATACCTGCTGAGACCCTCCATTATTGCGAAGCGATGCCAAAATGCAGTGAGAAAAGTCCCGCGCTGTTTCTTACGACCCAGATTTGTGGGTTGTAGCTTCAGCTAGTGTTCTCGTATCCATACCGAGAAGTTGAATCAGGAAGCTGACATATCGTTACTCACTGAGCACTGTAGCTCCAATTACTAAAATCAATTAATGGTCTAGTCAGGAAGAAAACGCATTACAGGACATTGCTGTTATTGGAAAAAGGAGTTCGCTGATACGATGGCGTGAAGCTCCTCGATGCATGTCTTGTTTCTTTAAGAAAATACAAGGCACTGATATTATTGGCTGACTCTGCTGCACGTCTCCACACATCTCCTTCTAATGTAGTTTACACCCCTGCACTATTGAAGGCTCGATCCTGATTGATCAGAAGCTGTTGATTCATTTTCCATAACAGCATCTGGGATAGTAGTTCCAGCTCCAAGGTTTATACTAATGCGCTCATTCGAATACACTGACTCATCTTCTGCCACTTAATCCTGCTCGCGGAGGGGGAAGCTGGAGCCAATCCGAGCTGACTTCTGGAAAGAGGCAGGGTACATCCTGGGCAGGTTACCAATCCATCACCGGGCCGACACAGAGACAGACAACCATTCACACTAACATTCACACCTACGGGTAATTTAGAGTAGCCAGTTAGCCTAATCCCCTCTGTGTATGTCTTTGGACTGTGGGAGGAAACCGGAGTACCCTGAGGAAACCCATGCGGACACGGGGAGAACATGCAAACTCAACACAGAAGGGCACCCAGGTCGACTCCAGGGATTGAACCCAGGAGGACCTTCTTGCTGTGATTTGACAAGGATTTTAAATGTAGTGCAGTCTTAGTGGCTTAGTGAAACCAACACAGTAGGTGCATTTTCTTTACGGTTTCCTTTTTCGTTCGGTTTCAGTCAACATTTAGTCAGTGGAACTCCGTTTTAATTTTAGTCAGTGTTTTCACAGAGAAAAATATGATACTTGTTTTAAAATGTGCCAGTAACTTGGACACAGGCTGTTGCGAGGCGGGGATTGATGGAAATTTTGTATTTTTTTATTTTTTTTTGTTCCCAGAAGCAACTGTTCTTGTTGCTATGCGGACGTTTAGCCACGACTCCAAGTGAAGATGGCAAATGAAGACGGCATTTTGTACACTCTGATGATGCAGACGCTGAACGTCATTTTCATATAAAAGTGTTATTTTGTTCAGACCGACGCTTTGTGTGCATCTTGACTCGTACACCTGAATCCAGGAATCCATTGTGAAAGCTGTGCAAGTAGCTAAGTGAGCAAGTCTAGCGAGCTGGATTCCCTCGCTTCCCATACAGTCAAGAATGTGCAACAGGGAAGGTTATACATTTTAAACAGATTATTATAAATGTATTTCTCCCGACTGTCAAAAAAATTCCCTTAACAAGTAAACTACTTTGCCCTTCTCGACTTGTATCCTCACTTTTCAACTGGTTGCTGCAAACATCTGTTTTTATTCAGTTTTTATACTTGTGGAATGATTCCTTTTATGAAAAAGAGGCATAGGGGTTGATGTTTACTTCTGTTCAACGGCCATGAATCGAAACTGATATTATAAGGCAAACAGATTCTTTTAAAATTATTATTAAAGGCTATATGATTGCATTAATGCGTATTGAACTCCAAACAAAAGAAACGTACACAATAATTCATATGAATGACCTTGCAGGGTTTGGCGAATGCAACTGTGCATTTCTAACAACAAAGAAAAATTTATAGCAAGAACTACAAACCATGGTGTCACTTTTCACTCTAAAATTGCCACAAGTCTCAGTGTTATTCAAGCATATGAAATAAAACATCGTACCAATTCCTTTACTGTCAGTACGACTCCAGCTGTGATAAATCTATTCCCTTCTTCTCTGTCGTCACCGCTATCACACTCTCCACGCGCCGGCACAGGAGGGGATCCTCAACACTTTCCAATATCCGCCAGAGCTTTTTGTCAAGAGAGATTTAGTCTAATTTCTCAGCACCGACGTAGGTTCTCACCTATCCTTCACCCGCCCTGCTTATCTGCACCTCTTCATTGTTCAGTGGGATCTTTGCACAATGCTGATAATTCAGAGGAAGGTGATCATCACTTTCCTCTGTGATGTCTACAACCGGAACCGATGGATTTTGCCGCTGTGAAGGACACGGGCATCTCTCGTTTTTGTTCTTCTGGCCCTGCTTATAGGTTTTGCGATTTAGAGAGGCATGGCGTTACCAATCATGCAATGACAGAGCGTCTCCAAGGGCAAACAGATACAGCTCATCAGAGTTCACAGCTGGGCAAGCAAAAGTGACAGAGTGAAAGAGACACATCTTTATCTGGAGATGATAAATAAAGCAATTATTCTTTCATGACTTACACACACACACACACACACACACACACACACACACACACACACACACACTCTCTCTCTGTCTCTTGGTAGGAAGTGGTCAGGACAGATAACTAATTGGCCAGGAGTTAATGGGCATGCAGCTTTGGGGCTTTACATGTCAAAGAGTAATATGCCAGATCGCTTTACTAGAAAGACATCCCTCAATGTTAAATACCCCTCTTCATTAACAAAGCATTTGAATGAAGCTACTCATTAATCTATTAATTAATTAAATATACAGGAAACACACACGGTTTTTATTTATTTATTTTTTGCTTTCTAATTGGGTACAGCATCATAAAATGGATTAAAGTACAAAGATGTTTTAAAGACATTATAAAAAGGCATTTTTCCCCCATCATTTAGCTATCGGTAAAACAGAAAACATATGACTTAAAAAATGACATATTTATATATTCTTGACATGCGTGGCTGAATTCTGAGAAACACATAGAAGTAGACATTTTTTCTTGTGGGTTTTTTTTTTTTTGTTTTGTTTTGGGTTTTTTTGCTTTGTCCCAATTGAAGAAACCTTGAATATACTGTACATTCCATTAGAAACAACATGAACACGTTGCTTGCAAAAGCATTCACTTTATCATCTGGTCATCGCTGGGTTGAATCCCGATGACGCCACAGCCACCAATCTGGGAGCTCAAGAGAGCAATATTGGCTGGTGCTTTTAGGAAGGGAGGAGTGGCATACACTCTATTGATTACAATTATATTGTCAGTTACATCAGCACTAGCCAAGCATGGGTATTTGTGGGCCCAGACATACAGAAGTTGGCGGATAGCACTTTCCTCAGAGTGTGATACCCTACCCATGGCACTGCATGTCTATCTTTTTATTGAAAAGGTGAGATCGGCTGGCTTCAGCTGCCTCGGAGGAAGTACTGTAGCTGGTTGCTGCCTGGGGGGGGGTGGGAATTGGCTATGACTAAATAAGGGAGAAAATCAGGGAAAAGGTCAAACTGAAGGGAAAGAAAAGCAGTTTAACAAGTGCAGCAATACAAAAAAACAAAAAATCAGTCTGCCTCAAGATGTCAATGCATGCAAGGCTTCGATAAAGTTGGTCGGATAGCCATGTGCTGTAGGGAAACATACAGATTTCTAAATCAGTTCAGTTTGTAATTAGATACCAGCTGTCAATGAATTTTTTAAAATGATTTTTCTCCTTTTTCACTTCTGGGGCTAAGTGGATTTTTAAAGTGCTATAATTTGTGATTCAGATTCCTGGAGTAGCCTTCAAAACTAGAAAATGCCAATTTCACCATGTGTTTTTCAGCCCATGACACGGAATACTCTGAAAATAATAAGAATAAAACATTTAAAGAGGTTTACGATATTTTGCGAAGAAGGACTAATATAGTATGGTGAATGTTTTGCATACTGCATTTACATTCAAATCGACTGTTTTCAAGCCATTATATGAAAAATGAATAATTACTGTATTCTAGTAAAAAGGAAGTCACATACAATAATTAATAAGAAAGTGTGCATGTAAACGTTATTGTCTACCTTTTAACCACTGCTTCGGACACAAATGCTTGGTGTTAACTGTAAAACTCTGTATATATGTATATGCCCACTTGTATACTCATATACTGTAGCAGGATCATAGAGTCTTGAGAGAACTGAACATAAATGGGTGATCATGTCTATGGGCAAACCCGAAATGTCTAGAATGAATTTGACCTGGACCTGACTGCGTGCTCGAATGAAATTCAAAAAATATATATAAAAAATCTTCAGAAACTACATAGTTCTAGACCTCAGTGTCCTCATAGCTTGTTATTGGTTTGCATAGAGTATGTATATTACTGTATGTATATTTAGGGCTCAGGTATAGGTGGACCATTAGTCCTTTTTCACCAAGTGGTGCCAGTGTCGGTGCCTAATCTAGAACCGGTTCCGCACATTTCGGCCAAAAAAAGATAGTTGCCGGTGCAAAAAGGTGGCATTGGCATAGCACCACAACATTGCCTTTTCACACAAATACTACCCCTGTAACAGGTTCACCAGGAACCCCACCTTTGGCTGCATAAGGTTCAGTTCTCAAACCCGTTAAATCTCAATCTCAAAAGACACAACTGGCTCTGCACAGGTTCAGGTACCAGCACCTGTACCAGTACCAGCACCATCCTAGTGGAAAAGAGCTATCTGACTGACTTAAAATGGAGTTTCAATGGAGTCTCTTCCTGGCTGATTGATTGGCTATACAAAAACAGCATATTATGCATCTTTAAAGACATTTCTTAAATATCAGATGCAATTTACTGCTTCATTCTTAACGTCTGTGCGTCTCAACCCTGAGGCAAAGACTGCACACACACTTAATAATAGTACAAGACCTGGGTGAGTTAGTTAGAGCCATGTGAGCAGTCCAAGGCCACCCCTCTGAATAATTCATGAAATCTGACAGAGGAGTGGCAGAGCACACAATACCCTGCTTTTAGCTGGCATTTACAATGGCAATCTACAGGGATGCCACAGGTTGGGTTAGGCAAGTCATGTGAGATAGAAAGAAAAGGGATAATGCAGAGGATGAGGTAGGAAACAAGAACAAAAAAAAAACCAAAGCTGGTAGTAGAAATGGTTTGAATGAGGACTAGGGGAGAAGGTTGAGCTCCTTCTGCAGTGATTAAAACTATGCCTCAGGTCAGTGTCCACATGGGAGCCGGAGAGATGGATGGCACAAAAAGCAAGATAATTCCACATGCCAGCAGTATGAATACTCTGCCCACCCAGCATTTAGCACAGCATCCTTCAACTCCCCCAGGCTAGAGTCATTTTCATCTCGGTCCATTCAGGTGCCGGATGCTCACCTATCCATCTCTCGTGTGGCCTATTAAGCTCATTGGGGGTCTCTCCTCTTTACATATAATTATCATCTGATATCTTTTTCTGTATTTCCATGGAGGATGCATGCTGGAATCTGTTCATACGGAGGAACTGGATAGTGGAATGCAGTCAGTGCATTTTGTGTGCTCATTAAAATGCATTAAGATTTACATGAAGAAAAAAGAAAAAAGCAAAAATTTAAATTGTGCCTGTGTGACATTTCTGATTGAAGTCATCGGGATGGCATGGACGAGTTAAATTTTTAAGCAACAATTTATATGTGTTAAGTATGCATAAATGTCATCAGTAGATTTTATGCATGCATCTTAGTAAACCAACTCGGAAGTTTGATGCAGATGTTCTCTGACCTGAAAGATTACGACTGAGTACGACAAGATGCAAAATATACTAAGTACAACCTGAATTTCAGAAAAGTTGGGATGTTCTTCAAAGTTGAATAAAATGAAAACTAAAAGACTTTAAGATTACATGAGCCAATATTTTATTCACGACAGAACATAACTTGTACACCTTTATCCACTAAATGAGCACATTTCAAATTTGATGCCTGCTACAGGTCCCAAAAAAGTTTGCTTGGGGGAAAAAAAATGGCTGAAAAAGGAAGAAAATTTAAAAAGATTCAGCTGGGAGAACAACGAGCAACTAAGTTAATTGATATCAGGTGTGTAACATGATTAGCTATAAAGGGATGTCTTAGAGAGGCAGAGTCTCTCAGAAGTA
>JAQMCW010000005.1:2121685-2132028 GCA_030068335.1 Chrysichthys cranchii
AAATAAAGATCAAGGCTAGACTGGACAGTTTTTCGCTTCTTCGCTTCCAAAGTCTATTTAGCGCGCTCTTTAAACCGGGCAAACCAACCTTTACTCGCCATAAACTGTTCACTTTCCCCTTCACGTTCACTCCCTTCCGCCTTTTCACCGCCTCAAAAATCCTTTTAGTGTTTTCCTGAATCACCGTAAGGCTCACTGGAATATGACGCGGTTCTGGTCTTCAAGCCAGATCAACAGTAATCTTTCAACCTCAACCATGATAGTACCGGTTTCACAGCGTATACTGGCCTAAGTGTGTTGCACGCTTATGCTGTATTCCTACGCCGCACCGAACAATAACAAAAAGTAGTGCCCACTTGCATCACGGAACAACGCCGTATTCATCATAACATCGGGTCACCGGTTGTATGTCCGAATTGGGGTTATTATCTTAAGCGTTCGTAAGATCGGATTTGGTGCAAGTTGTGACCGTTGTAACCATTGTATTCATGTTTCCAGCTTGCTACATGTTGCTAATTTGTAGCCATAACCTACAAAATGTAATAATGCTATAAATCACTGCTAAAAATGACTTTTTACAGGACATTTATTTAATAGGATAAGTTAGACACTCTTAATTTATTTGTTTTGTTGATAGTTTATTCGGGCAGGAATTCCATGACTTCAAGTCAAATCAACCAATTGTGAGTTGTACGTCAGTTTATGCATAATTCAAGTGCAACACTCTCCAGAGTGGGTTTTTAACAGAAAAGTTGTAGATTATCGCATCGTATCGGAATATCATTTTATTCCCTTTTTCATTTAATCTATAAAAAGAAAAATCATGCACTGATTTCAAATGTTACTTTGTACTGTAAAATCAAAACACGTCAAATCTAATATCCAACATCGTTCTTGATATTAACATTATTTTAATATTACCAAATCGACAGAGGAATAAACACTTCATTCACTGAGGGCCCATTATGCACGTAGAATTTCACGAATGCAGGTCATCTAGAAACGGAAACGTTCGCCATCAGTGCAGAAAGAAAAGATCTTGAGAATAAAAAAAAAAAATAATAATAATCATAAAAACTGGTGTTTCTCAAAATGCCTTCATCATCACAAAGGAAATGGAATCCAAATGGTATATGGATATGTTCGATTGTACAGGAAACAACTGTGGCGCAGCTTTCCTCAAAGTTGCTGATTAGACACGAGTGGTGTGTCAGTGGGACATAAGTGCTGAAATAACCATATTTCTGTTGGGTTTTGACATGTTTATTATTTCAGTGTAATAGAAGACATGGTATAGATGCAAAGCATGCAAAAAATGTTTAAGACGTCGCATGCCTCTATTGTTAGATGGGTGAAAAAGAAACAGGATAAGAAGAGATCATAGGATATAATCTCTTTTTTTTTGTGAAATATCACTGCCATATGGCTATTGGTCATGCTAATACTTGGTATGACGGTGCTAAAACTGTTACCATTTACCTGCAAAATACACACCAGGGGCTGTGACATTTACCTTCAAATAAAACAACTTCTCCTATGCATTCCCACTCCCCAGAGAAACACTGGGTTTAATTAAGGCATATGGTGCATGGCCATTAACCATGAATGCACATTTCTTGATGCTGATCAGATGGATTTGGATGCATTAGTATTTGAGAGGTAGCAGTGAAGTGGAACAATGCCATTCGCAGCATAAGGTCTTTAAAGGTGTTACTGCACGGGGGGCAATGTTTAGCATCCATGCTTACATCTACACTTCAATGCAACTTACATTAAGTAGGATTCTTAAAATGGCCTCCAAGCATTGTGGGCTGAGGATGCATTCATGCACAACATAGTTGGGTGAAACCGAAAAGAAAAATAAGGTTGCGCTGTTCTCATTAACAACCATCATGTAATCCATTATGGTCTAGGATGTTCCTGGGTTTAATCCTCAAAACCACATCCGCCTAACCACCATACATCAAGACTGAAAAGAAGTGCATAAGAATGGGAAAGATATAAAAGAATGAGGTGTTTTAACTGACTTTCGGTCCGATAATGAGGATTGTAAGATAAAAGAGAATTTAAAAAAAAAAAGATCGAGTAATTTAAACTAACAAAGGAAACCATGGCGTGATAACCTCCAGCGTAGGTGATGTTATCTGAATAAATCTTTCTCTAGTCTTAAGACATGGCTGAGGCGTGAAAAAAAAAAAAATCAACTTAGCCAATTATCTTGCCATTTGTTGAATAAAAAAAGCGTCGCATAAAATCATACAGATTCAAGTCAAGAGTCAGAGACTGGGGGGAAATGTCAGCTAACTGGTTGTGTTGAGCATTTCAGAAACTGCTGATGAGCTTGGATTTTAAACCAACAGAAAACTGAAGTTTACATCGAAAAAACATCTAGTGAAATTCACTTGTTGTTATCTTTGACATCTATGAGCTAATGGTAAACATAAGCATCAGATACAGCTAACTTTTTCATATGGGAAAATTTAGCTTGTGTGATGTTGGCCATCAACAAGCATGCTAGCTCTGACTAGCTAGTATTATATTAGCCTCAAATAGCCTCAAAAAATATTTGATCACAAAATAAGGCTAAAAGGATGCTAATGTCTGGTGTTTAGCTAGTGCTCTGCATCCCTAGTAGTTCCCCTTCACCTTCCTTTCTGCTAGTATAATATGACCCATTGGAATTACCCTAAGTAGAATGCATCCTATTTAAATTAAAATGCTGGTAAAGATTAGATTATGTGTCATTAAAGGCAGTGTTTCCCAACCTTTTTTGAGCCACGGCACAATTTTTGCTTCGAAAAATACAACGGCACAACGGGGGGGTATAACACATCCGGGAATTGCCGGGAACTGCCTAGGAAATCTTGGGAAATTGAGTGCGTAATCGTTGTGCGCTCGGTGCGCTCTCGGGGCACGCGCGCTCTGTGTGCTCTCGGGGCACGCAACGCGAAGTTAAATGTTGCGCCGGACGGAGGGGATTTTCACGCGGCACACCTGACGACCTCGGCACACAGGTTGAAAAACGCTGATTAAAGGTGTCATTGAATTGTTTTTTCATTAATTTTGCAGTGGTCTCTAGTATGAATGAATGCCCCGTGAGTCGGTTTTGGTGAAAAAAATGCTCTGGTGCTCCTGTTTCAGGCTGTTCTAGTTTGGTGGAGGAGTGGGTGGGGAGAGAACGACAGGATTTCGGCTCTTACTCATGAATATCCATGACATGCAAACGTATGGCCTCTGATTGGCTAACAGCACTGTGACGCTCCTTCCAGTGGGTCATTGCTGTTAGCTCCTCTACTCTCAATAGTTAGCTTCTACCCGCCGAGACGGGCTCTGCTCTCTCCTGGCCGCAAATCAAAACTGTCTTCCCGTGGGCGGTCGCAAGCCAAGGGGGGTGACGCCATGACGACTAATTTTCGAAGTGATGTCATTTCGAAGGGCTTTTCTGATTCGCTCATTTTTCCGTCTATGTTCTTTCTATAGCTAGTGCAGGCAATGGGGAGAAGACAGAAGAACATTTTCACTTGCAGCATGCATATGCAACTCGGAGTGACCTACTGTATTTCAAAAAGAGCAAGTATTAAACGGTTTCTCGGGGAATGACACCTTTTAAAGTGCATTTTTTTCAGTATTAGGACAGTTCTGGGTTTGAACCTGCCTGCCAACGGGCTTTTCCGCGCAGAGTTCACATCTTCTTCCAGTGCCTGCGTGGGTTTCCTCAAGACACTCCAGTTTCCTCCCACAGCCCAAAGACATGCAAATTAGATCAAGTGCCAACTTTAACTTGCCCATCGGTATGTACGCGAGTATGTCTGGTTGATTGTCTCGGTGTTAGCCCTGTCTGCGTTAGCCCATTTCCAAACCTTAAACTTCATCGCTTGCTCGATTTCTTTTAAATTCTCCACAGGGGGCAAGGAAAATTTTGTCTAATAGCATTCTTAATATATCAAACGCACACAAAGACTGCATCGATAATCAGGAGCCCATTATAATCAGTCAACCCCATGGTGTCACACTGGATCAATATTAATTTCCTTCCTGCTCCAACAGGTGCTAAGAAATGACATGTGGGTGAGGAATGCTCTCCAACTCTGAAGAGAAGTAGGGTCTCGTCACGGCTCATGGCAAATTGCTGGTCTGTCTCTGGCTGGTGCTGAATTCCTGCCCTTTCTGCTCTTCCCTACAATCAAGGTGATGATGAAAGAGCAACGCGCCAAGAAGAGACCCGACTGGGCCCAGTCCTTCTGAGAGGTCTGCCCTCTGGGCATGCATCCTGCTGGCACATTACACATGCTGGAGGATGTGGATGAAAGAGAAAAGGAAAAGGAGGAGGGCAAGAAAAGAGCGAGGAAGTACGCCTAACAGAGAGGCTTTTTTTTTTTCCTTTTTTGAGGCGGATGGCATTTTCCCTGAGCAATTTCACTAAAGATCACAGGCTACTAACAGCTAGAGATATTAAGCAATTTTGCTCTCCAAACACCGCTCCTCCATCGCCGGTATAGTTTTACGAGGCTCCCCAGCACCTCACAGTTACTGTGGAGATGTGAATTGAATTACATACGTCATCCGAGGGAGTGTAGCCAAATTAACAATAAGTATAATTACATAATCAGAGTTAAATTGTGATAGATTCCCCTATTCTTCTGCCAATATAGGCTGTGTTCATGTCACCCCAGGCAACCTTTAATGCTATAATTAATATTTGAATCCTGGCCCAATTGAAATGTTTTTGTTTTTTTTTTTCCAAGGAGACACGCTGGAGATTTAATCTGCTCACATGGGCTTCTGGCATAATACCATTAAGACTGAAATGATAGCGTGTGTGTCTCTGAAATTAGATAAACAGAATGGAGAGACGTGACAATGACATGCTCCTAGAGAGCGGCCCAGATCTTTCAGATGATGACAGAAGAATCAATGCCATGGCATCCTGATGCAAGGTAACTTCTCTTCTTCAAGGAGTACATTTTACACTGCTCAAACAAGAATAAAGTAATCCCAGGCATATTTCTATAGGCTTTATGATGAGACAGAAGTCCCTCGGTGGGAAAGTGTGAAAGCACATCTTCCTCTCAAGGAAAACAAGGCTATAAGGGAGGATCGAAATATGATGGCGCATCATCCATCCATCCATCCATCCTGCTTATCTGTCAGGGTCACAGAAAACCTGGAGTTAATCCCAGTTGAGGTGTGGTATGATGTGATTAGCAATCCAAAAGTTGATTATTTTCCAAAAAAAAAAAAAAAAAAGAAATAGTGGAATGTCTGTGAAACAACCCAGTTCCTGTTATCACATTACAGCAGCTATGCAGTCATTCCCTCACCAGCATCCTTTTTAATCTTCCCTGAAGAAAATAAAGACCAAAAAAATGCAGCCAAGGAACCACAAAGAACAAAAATCCTGAAAAAAATTCAATGATAATCCTGTCCTGAAAATATTCCCACAATGTTACAAAACCCCAACAATGGAGGCTCCTTCCATACATGCTAAAAAAAACCAAAAAAACCAACATCTCATAGAAAACGCTTGCATTATGTAACTATATATTTTTTCTCTAGAGCATCCATCAAACAAATCTCTGCTAAAGTTGATAGTATAGAAACGCCACGCGTGAGAAGGTATGAGAATGCGTCAGTGCTGCTGGTCCAATAAACTTATCCGTCAGATTCTTTTACAGGCAGCAGAGACGACGGAGGTCGCGAGTAAATGCCATATTTAAAATGCAACCAAACAGTCCCAAGGAAAAAACAGGCCAAGGTCATGTGATGAGCAAATGATTTAGGTAGACAAAACCAAGATTCCTCAGACCAGAAAACAAGCCAGACCAAAATCTAGATCAGATGTGAGAATGCCCGATCCCTTTGTGCACCGTTTTTAGGCACCTTTCTGCACACAAAATCCTAAGTGCTTCATTATTTCTGAAGTCTCGGTTAGAGATAGTCATTTACTGGTTATTAAACCATTTAATCGATCATATTTCTACCTTTATTTTGAAATGCATGAATGAAAATACTTTTATTCACATTCTTATCACACAGGGTGCCAACTTCACACAAGAGATGTTTTAAGACTGTGATGCATTCTGTGAACTAGAGTTCAACACAAGTAGCAAAAGCATCCCGCTCAGGTTGACCTGGGCCCTCTGACAGGTGTCTTCGAACTGTCAAGCGGACTGTTGAAAAACTAGCCCTTTTGTAAGGCTGCTGATGTTACACAGCATTACATTACAAGCAATTAGCAGACGCTCATATCCAGAGCGACGTACAAGTGGAAAAGTCATGTACAAGAAGAGCAGAAGTTCTAGGGCCAACTGAATAACACCTAGCGTAATATTCTGTAGATGTACCAATCAGCAAGGACAAATGAGCTAACCATAAATGAGCTGACAACGTACAACTAAAAGAGGAACAAAACCCCAAGAGCTAACCCTAAGACATCATGATCAGGCTAGGCAGAAGGTGGGCTGGGTTGGTTAAGACTGCTATGTGATTACAGAGTGGACAGGGAAGCAGGGGAGAGGTGCAGCCTGAAGAGGGGGGTCTTCAGTTTGCGTTTGAAGGTAGTCAGGGAGTCGGCAGTTCTGACCTCAATGGGAAGATCATTCCACCAATGAGGAGCCAGAACAGATAGCAGCCTTGAGCGGGTTGGACAGGAGCGGCGACCAGAAGCAGCAGAACAAAAGTGAAGTGCAAGGCCAAGTAAGTCGGAGGACTTCTGTAAGGCATCTCTATTTCATTTAGCTACTATGGCAGAGCAGCTAGAAGGAAGTTTCTAGAAATAAATACAGGGAACCCCCGCAATACCACGGTTCACTTCTCGTGGCTTCACTGCATCGCTTATTTTCAAATTTTGATTCGCGGAATTTTTTGGCTTTCGCGGGACTCTGGATTAGAAAATATTATTTTAAAAAAATGTTCATTCAAACATTAGAAGAACATTTAAGTCGAAATAAAACAGTATTCACTGTATTTCATCAGCAGATGAAAAGTGAAAGTGGCTGGGTAAGCCACTTCCGCTTCAGCCTAGTAAACAGGAAGTGACCTCACCGGCAGTAAGTACACATGTAGATTTTATATGTTGTTAAAATTATGTGTGTTTAAGAGTGTAGAAAGTGTTTAAGAGCATAGGACGTGTTTATAAGGGTGTGGAAATGGTTTATAAAGCCTTAATATATATTATATAAAAATAATAAAATCAGGCGGAAAAGTCAGGTGATCGCGAGGGAGAGCTAGGATTGGCTAGGACGGCTGTAACTAGGAAGTGACCTCATCGGCAGTAAGCACGCATGTAGCATTTTATATGTTGTTAAAATGACATACGTTTAAGAGTGTAGAAAGTGTTTAAGAGCATAGGACGTGTTTATAAGAGTGTGGAAAAGGTTAATAAGAGAGTGGATGTGTAGTCTCTTTGTAGTATATCTACATGTTTGAGTGCATTAATAACAACAAATGTCACGAAAACTAAATAACCGTTCTCATTTCATGAAATGTATTTCCCGGGGCTTTAGATACTCTCGATTAGAGAGGCCTCAGGTTTAATAATAATAAAAAAGAATGCTTTAAAACTGACATGGTGGCTAAAGAGGACTGTGAAAGTCTACACAAAAGTCTGTCTTGATGATATCTATTTTTCGACAATAAAAGACTACAGACGTGCTTTTTCTTGTAATTCAAATGACGTTTCCCCACATTTATCTACCATAAATCTATAGATAAGTGCTGGGACACTAAGAAGTTATGAGACCTCAGTAAAATCGCTAAAAATATCTTACTTCCTTTTAGCAGAGGTTGGTAAGATTATCAAAAGGTTTCCCAATTTTTTTTTTCTTTCATTTTATTACTTCTTTCTTTTACTACCTCTATTTATTTCAGAGGTAGACTGCCCTTACTCCCCGGAGACTGCTCTAAAGCTGAAGAATGACTATGGAAGTAAGGCTCACATTTTAAAGCTCTGCGGCAACACAAACACAAAGACCCTCAACTGAAATAACAAACCCGCTGATGTACCGGATGACAGAAAATAAGATGGTGTTATTTCTCACGAATGTCATCAACATTAACACACCTACGTACTAGCACTCTTCTTTCTTTCCGCATGATCTTATAGTGTTTTTCCACCAGACTGTGCAGCATACCACGGCTAGGCATTATTACCCATAATCCTCCACGGCGTTGCTATTTCCACTGCCAAATGATCCATGCAACACTTAAATGTCCATTGTGTATTTGGTTAGTCTTCTTGCTCAGGTACCATGAGATCTGAACAGGACCAGGTACTGGAACAGAATCATCCTGATTAATGACTCTGGCTGAAGTTGCTTCTCTACAAGGAAGCAGAACTTTCTCAGAAAAGTTTCTAGCTCCTTTCAGAATCCCCATTATTTTTTTAACTGGAGGTTTTAAGAGACTAGCAATTTAAACAGTTTTCATTTGTAGCCAAATTGAATTAAGACTCATTTTGACTGATTTCCCCACAGCCATGCTTTCATATCATTATTTTGACTAATCTTACTATTCTTCGCCGTGATCCAAGTAAAATCTGTCATTTCATTGTTAGGATAAAACTCAAATGTTCATTCTTTGGCCAAATAGCATTCGTATCTTACATAGGACCTCCGTGCATCTGCATTTGCGGGATTTTTTGGCTTTCGCGGGACTCTGGAATATAAAATATAAAATATTTTTTTAAAAGAACATTTAATTCAAAATAAAACACTATGCACTGTATTTCATCAATGGATGAATACACAGTGGCGGTGTACGCCACTTCCGCTTGAGGTAGTAAACAGGAAGTGACCTCACTGGCAGTAAGTACGCATGTAGCATTTTATATGTTGTTAAAATTACGTACGTTTAAGAGGGTAGAAAGTGTTTAAGAGCATAGGACGTGTTTATAAGAGTGTGGGAAAGGTTTATAAAGCCTTAAAATATATATAAATAATAAAATAAATGTGATGGCGCTACTTCGCGGATTTCACCTGTCGTGGGGGGGGCGTAACCCCCGCGATAGGTGGGGGTTCACTATATTCTTGCATTTGGCTGTGTTTGGGTGTGTGGGCAGCTATTACTAGACATGTTAAGTCCCATGCTTTGTATCACATGCTATGAGAGAATTGATTCAAAATCAAATGGGCTTCATACATGCTTGGATTTGTAGTATTATTACTTGTTTCTCTGATAGGGACTTGAGACATTCCTTTTACCAACATGTAGATAAGCGTGCCGCACATGTAATCAGCCAGGATACATATAGCTCTGAGGTCACACATTGTTGTGGCGGGACACGCTGCTTGGTAGAGAAGTGCTTTTACATCCATCTGTGGTTGATGTGCTTGCCTCACATCAAGTCACATATACATAATATATAAATATTCTCCGCATACACACTTGCAGTGAAAAAGGGAATCAAATAACCCGGAGAGCAAATTACAAAGCAGTCTTCTCCAGTGAAAAAGAAATTTAAAAGTTAGCCCACCTCCAAAATAAATCATGCTAACGTTCTTTTGGGACATGAAGGGGTCCATTGTGGTGCACTTCCAAGCACATGGGCAAACAGTGAACAGTGCAAATTCCTGTGCATTGCTGTGACATATATTTAAACCTGCAATTCACAGCAAAAGAAGAGGAACGCTGTCCAAACCAGCCTTGCGATATGTCTAATTTCTCACAGTTACTTCTCTTAAAGTTGTTTAACGTATTTTGCCTTTACTTTTTGATTCTCCCTTGTATATAAAGTGCAAATGGAAAGAAACCCATAACAACGGTGGTTATCTATTTGAGCTAAATCCACCCCATGCTACTAAACAGGTGCTACCCCTCCCTGCAACATTTCTAAGCACCAAATCCTGTGTCTCAGAATCTGAGTTTCCTGTAAATCCAATTCGGTTTCAACTCAAATTCTAATTAAGACCCAGTGACAACTCTAATGAAGACGCAGCTGGCAGAGATGTTGTCTTATCACTGCTATTGTGGAACGGATACACTTTCGTGCAAGCAAATCGATGTAACTGCCTCTTGAAACATACTTAGTAATGCCTAAAAGCAAATGTCAGCCTTAATATGTGAATTATGAGAACGAATATTGCAAGTGACAAGCAGATAAAGCAGATGCAAATTTCCGCTGATTTAGATCAATGTATTCAAACGTGCTTAGAGCTAGCACAGAAGACGCAATTAACTGGAAACCAGGATACTTGGATGTTAATTGTTATAAAAAAAAAAGTCCGACAACAAACCTTTCGTCTCCTGAAGGAATCAGAAAGAAGTTAAAGGAAAAAGTGTGTGTGTGTGTGTGTGTGTGTGTGTGTGTGTGTGTGTGTGTGTGTGTGTGTGTGTGTGTGTGTGTG
>JAQMCW010000005.1:2133972-2147963 GCA_030068335.1 Chrysichthys cranchii
GGAAATGGTTTATAAAGCCTTAATATATATATAAATAATAAAATAAATGTGACGGCGCTACTTCGCGGATTTCACCTTTCGCGGGGGGCCGCCGGAACCCAGCCCCCGCGATAGGAGGGGGTTTCACTGTACTGCATTTTATATTTTTCCCTTGCACTCAGTGAGCGAGTCCACTGGGTAATCAGGTAGTGCTAAATAAATTTTCTGCATCTACATGGTTTTTTTCTTTCATCCACTCACTAAACATGTCCCTGTGTAAGTTGTTACAATGGAAATGATAACGTATTAAAGTGTAATTAACCTTCCATCTAACCACTGTCAGAGCTACCGTTATAGAAAATTAACCAACACCTTTCTACCCAGTCAAAACTGAGAACTCCGTAGTGCCATGGTATAACGCGATGTGTTCCATAATCAGTTCTAAATTAAGCTTAAGTACATAAGCGAAGAAGAGTAATTGACAGGCAAGTGTGCATAAACAGTAAAGGTTAGGAAATAATGATGACGATGATGATGATGACGACGACGACGACGACGATGATGATCCAACGCTACACTGAGCAGTTTCACAGCTCAAAAAGCAAAACAACAGGTTTGCAGTAATTCGCAACCACATTGTGTGAGAGTGGAGTGTTTAATAGCATGAGCTAATGGGATGCAGGTGAGACTCATCGGTAACCATGACAACACAAGGGAAACTGGTGTTTGGCCGCCTTGTTTGGGCTGAACGTGTATTACGATGGCATGTTGAGAGGATAATACTAAGACGCGTAGAGGAAAATGGTGGTCTCATGTAATGTATTTACTTAAAAACACTGAATGGCTAATTAATCAGTGGAGACACACGGTGATGAGGAAATACAAATGATTCTGAAACTGATGATGCACATATGATGCAACCTGATTCACATGCAAGGCGTTTACATGAAACATGCCTTCTTCTGACGGGGATTGCTACTACAGCTATTTTCTTCTGACAAGGATCACAAGACAGCACTTGATTTGTCAAGTTTTCACTTCTTATTATCGTCAAAACGCAACTAAATCCTGGTTGAAGAATACAAAAGTCCAAGCTATTTCTGAGGAGTAATCAGAGGTCAGATTGTGAAAAAAAATATATGATGTGCCATCCTTTGAAACTTGACAAGCTGCTATAGTCTAAGTGAAAAAAAGCACGTAGGGATGAGATGTTATAGGTAAATATGGTAAGTATGGTAACAGGAACACTGCTTCACAGTCTTCTTCTTCTTCCTAGAGTTAGTCCCACGCCGTGCAGGGTCCACTGTTGTCACAGGCCATCCTGGCAGTGTGACATCCAATGCGACCATGGAAACACCCCAACCGACGTGTCACTCCATCTGACGTTGGCACACTCACGGGGAATTTAGGTTAGCCAATCCGCCTAATGAGCATGTCTTTGGACTGTGGGAGGAAACCCAATGCGAACACAGGGGGAACAGGCAAACTCCACATGGAAAGGCACCCGTGCTGAGCCCAGGGCTCGAACCCAGGACCTTCTTGCTGTGAGGCGACAGAGCTATCCAGGTACTCCCCCAGTCCACCCTTAATTCAGCTTTTTAGGCTGACAGGGGGACAGGGGTAGTTCAGTGGTTAATACCTTGGACTACTGATTGGAAGATCAGGAGTTTAAATCCAAGGACTGCCAAACTGCCTCAGCTGGGCCCTTGAGCAAGACCCTTAACCTCAAAATGCTCAGTTGTATAAATGAGATAAATGTATGTTGCTTATGTTATGCTAATTCAAGCTGGTGCAGTGGTTAGCACAATTGCTTCCTGACAAGATGGTTCTGGGTTCAAACCTGCTAGCTAACTGAGGCCTTTCTGTCTGGAGTTTGCATGTTCTCCCTGTGCCTGCATGGCTTTCCTTCTCACGACAAAAGAGGTGCAGATTAGTCTCATCATAGTATGAGTCTGGTCTTGAGGTCACGTTTTCACTTGCTTGGTTTCGTTTTGGAATTGAAAGCAATTCGACGCAATCTTGAATCGGTTACAGACTTGAGCAACATGGCTTGGACTTTTCATTTTAGAGGGAGACCTCGTGTCCATTTCCCCCCCCCCAGCAAAGTGACAGCAATAGATGTTTCTATTTTTCATACTCTCAAAATAATTGTACACAGTTAAAAAAAAAAAACACTAATCTTTTAATTATCGATTATGACTGCATTAGATGATGTGCTTACAGAGGGAAAAAGAAACAGTGTGTAATTGTGTTGAGAGCTATGCAATTCAATTAAATCCTAAATTCCATTAAATCCTAGTACGTTGCAATGATTAACACACTATTTCGAGCTGTCAAAGGATCTCAGTATCTATCTCAAACACTTTTACAACATGTACTGTGTTTTTTTTTTATAACTTTTGAGCTTATAAAATGTTCAGGTTGACCCCTGCTGAAAGGGGTCTGAAAAGGGTAGATGCTTTGTTACATTTTGGTTTCACCTCCCTATAGAGAGCTGGAAATGTAGAGCGTGTCAGCTGCCCCATAGCCAACAAGCCACAATCTCCCCTATAGACGTTTCACTTTTAAACTTTAACAGGGGTGATGGTGAATGAGTCTAATTAAACCCATGGTCTTGAAAACAAACCTGTTTTTTTAGGTCTCGGTCTCAAATCACCTTAATTCACCTTTGACAAAAACTCGGTCAGGACTAATTCTTGACTGGTCTGAAATCCCAGAGTCTTGGTCTTGCCTCGTACTCGACATAGGTGGTCAGTACATATCAGGTCAACAGGCTACTCTAAATTGCCCATAGGTGTGAATGTGAGTATGAATGGTTGCTCATCTCTGTGTTAGCCCTCCTATATATTGGTGACCTTTCCAGGGTGTACTCCACTTCCCACCTGAAGTCAGCTGGGATCGGTTCCAGTTCCCCTGCGACCCTGGCAGATAGGCGGTGTATATAATGGATTGGTGCATGAATGTTAATGCAAGTTTATTATGTTTCAGTCATATTTGTATAGCTATTTGTGTTGGTATGTTTTTTTTGTTTTTTTTTTAATTAATTAATTATGTTTTTTTTGTGCAGCAAGAATAACTACTTTGCTAGCTAGCCAAATTTAACTGAATTTGTCAGCTATATCAAACAATATCTTGATTTTTTTTTTTTTACCCCCCATTTAATTAAATTTAGCAATTAGGCAGATTCTGCAATTAAGATGGTTCTATAGCCTTGCTAAATTCACCAAAACGTGTAGATTAAATTTGCTAATTACATTCTTAATTTAACTGTTAAATTAGCTATTAATTCACATTTTAATTAACGACTTTTCAAACCAGCTTAGCATAATGTTCATTTAGCTAGTTTAAATGCTTCAGGAGATTCAGTAGATATTTTGATCATTTTGTTATAATTTAGGATGCCTACTTTCTGACCTGGCCAAGCATGTATTATTACTTAAAGAGAAAAATTATATATATATATAAATAAAGGACATCCCCCCCCCATGTTTTTTCAATATATCAGTTTTGAAAACTCCATTTAATAACCCACATTTTTATTCCTATGTAGGCTCCCATAAAAGAGAAAGGGCTCCCTAACTCATAATCCCTATTTAATCTCTAAACCATCAGTGTAGGCTCAACAGCAGCGGTCAGGCCAAGTCTTTATTTGCTATGCCTACTCATTATGGATTTTTCACATCCAAATTGCAGAAACATTATGTAAACATAATTAAACTGAGATCAAATGTAGCAGCACATTCTCGTTCCAATCAAAAATGATGATAATCAGGAATGACAATAGGCTCGTACTGAGGGCTGTAAATACTCACAAGTTGAGGTATCATCTTCTCAGTTAAGCGTTCTCTCTTAATGGCATGTAATTAGTCAACTCCTAAATACGTGTTAATTAACATGGGCCACCTTGGCTAATTAGTGGCTTGTTTTCCTTTTATCCACAAATATTTAGCAACGTAACCTCCAACCCTCTTTTATAGTGCTAAATTTCTTGGCTTTTTTTTTTTTTTTTTTTTTTAAACCGGTCAGTGTGATTTTCTCTGCAGTCAATAAGCGCATCTAGTAAAATCTCTCCTCCTTGTAGCTTCAGAACCAGATTATTTGCATGATCATTACGAGAAGTTTCTGGGAATTACAAACTCTTAGAAAAAAGGGAAAACTAATTTCAGATTAAAGCAGCATGGCATCACGTCATTTTGAACACTTGGCCATACAGGGCTGTTCTGGTATGACTGCCCTTAGTTAACTCAAATATACTTCAGCAAATGGAAATAAAAAATAAACCAGACAGAGAAAGTAAAGTAAAAAGGGGGATCTACTAATCAAAAGTTGGCAACATTGAATCATGCTTGGCTGGTTGGCTCCTATCTAGGGAAATCATTTAGTCCGGAAGTTAAAGGCCCAGGAGTCTCAGCCGCAGCATCTGTTGCCTGTTGATAAAGGGTCATTTAGGTCTCAGCTCCCCACCTGCCGCTTCCTCATGCTGCTCTGTAACGCGGCAGCCAGTCATGTGATTAGCAAAAAAAAAAAGTCAGAAAAGAGGCAGCCGTATCTTTAGGTGTATCTATTTGTAGACAGAAATACACCTATCCTGAATCTTGTGCCACTGGGATTAAATTTTGGATGTTAAGATTTTTATCAAGAAGTGGTATGATGAAATATCGATCAAGTATTGATCAATCGCTAATTTTCAGTTTTACTTTTAAAGAACGGCAATGAATTCTGTTGTGTATAAGCATTTACATACAAGCCCTGATGGTTTCATGATGTTATTATGTTTGACTATATACAGGTATTTTTGAATGAGTTATCTGTTCAGCGAGCAAAGTCACTTATGATAGAAACATATGCGTTAGAGACTTAAGACTTGACTTGTGCTTGCAGCTCAGACTTGCAAATCACAGTCTCAACATTCCGTTCTGGCTTGCAGCTCATTAACTTGACTCAACTTGCAGCTCAGAAATGCAAGACTTGACCCAGAATTGTAGCTCAGAGACTCAATTCATGACTTGGACCTGCAGTTCAGTGCCTCAATATATGACTCAGACATGCAGGAGAATTGAGACTTGACTCAGACTTGAAGATGACAGAATTGAGACTTGGCTCAGATTTTAAGATTACAGAATTGAGACTTGACTCAGACTTGCAGGTTAGAGAATTGAGATTCGACTCAGATTTGCAGCTCATGGAACCAATACTGGTAGGCCCGTATTAAGACAATGTGGTGCCCCTGGGCACTATACCTCACTGGTGCCCCAACCTTATTCAGCCTGGGGGGTGGGGGTGTGTGGCAGTGGCAAAATGTTATGACCGGGGGGGGCGGCAAAATGTTGCAAGCGGCAAAGTGTGTCATGTGGTGCCCCCCTGCTGGTTGGTGCCCCTGGGCACCGGCCCACTGGCCCATATGGATAATCCGGCCCTGAATACTGGACTCATATTTGCAGTTCTAATTATGCATCAGTCATGATTTGAGTGAAATCTTTTAAAAATCAGAATAGATCAAGATAATTTGACACATTATGGAGTAATCACGGGTTTGTGTTGAGGAGATAAGAAAAGAAAGAAAGACTGGATGGGGAAATAACACTGCTGACTAGGCATAACATCCTCCATAACATTCCTGTGTGGAAGGCAGAACACGTCACCATCTTAATTAAATGACAAGACTGAACTTGTACAAAGCCTACACCGACCTCTTGGAATAAGATGTCTTGTCCAAGCTGTACTGTCCAGGTTTCAGGAAACAAGCAACACGCTTAAATAAATGAATAAAGCAACATTCTGATAGGAGTTTCTTGATAAAGAGTTGAGGACATCTAGTTCTATGCTATTGTAAACACAAGTGGGTCAGTCTGTAACAGGCGCTAGGAATGTGTAGTTCCACGCTTAAAGCACAAAAAGGTTATCACTGTGTTTTTTCCAGTGGACAAAGGCTGTATTGAGGCTTTTCCTCAGCCTATAATGCAATATTAAATATCCCACCTAAAGGCAGGAAAATGGGACAAACACCGTGTGCTAATCCATCACATTTAAAAGAAGATTAAGACCTTCTGAATGCTGATCACACAATGTGTGCATGGAAGCTAAAATGGATTTCATGGCTGCAAAATAAGCATTTTGATTTGTTTGCCTCTTTGCCAATATGAGGAACATGATCCACTTAGCCCATACTAAAGCCAGCACCCAGAGAAAACTGGTCGGCTGCAAATGAAGGCCTTGGAGTGCGTTGTTCAGGATATATTAGCAAACAATTAGCCATGCCAGACATGATACACCTGTTCCTTCAAAAGTTTGAATAAAACCTTTCAAACAGTTCTACTGCATTATAGCACATTACTCAACTTCTGGCCAATGCGAATAAAGAATTTAGCAGTGTTGTATGGATTAATTTCATTAAGCAGGGCGTTGCCATTTTGACGGAGAGACTGATGCGGAATCGAACAACTTGCAACTCGGAATTTAGCAACTCAGAGCATCCTACTTCCCACATTAAAGCGTTCATGAGAACCCAGTCATCTAAAGTCGGAAAGAAAGGTGCATTATGATGTGTTCAATCTCCTCAGCTAAAAATTACCAACGGGAATTAAAAGCTGTTTGGTTAGTGCTTAACTTTTTTTTTTTTTTTTACTGTTAATAATGCGGGAAATTACATGAAGTAACAGTTTAGTTTAAAAACAAATGTTAGTTATTAAACTATCTCCCAAAAATCTGAGAAATCAGAGTTCTTGAAAACCAATATTTGCTAAATAGGAATCATAATTTGGACAGACGTTCAAATGGATCCTTCCTACTGGGAAGTCGGAAACTTCCTCCACAATAAAGGAAAAGAGGATATTATTGAGAAACACTTGAAGCGTATAATGTTTTGCATGCCAAGGATTCTCTACGATGTAGCTCCCATTTCACCACATCCCAAATGTGTTCTTCTGAATTCAGATTTGGGGACTGGAAAGGCCAGTGACGAACACTGATCTCATTTTCATATTCACGAAACCAGCTTGAGACAACTTTTGCTTTGTGATACAATGTTTAAATCATGCTGGAAGTAGCCCTTAGAAGATGGATAAATTATGAAAGGATACCCTTGGACAGTGACAATATTTAAATGGGTTACGGCATATAAGCGATGATTGACCGGTATCAATGGGCCCAAAATGCACCCAGAAAACATTCCCCACATCATTATATCACCTCCACCAGCTTGAACTGCTGACACAAGGCAGGTTGGGTCCATGGATCCACACTATTGGGACCAAATTAAGAATCATCAGAGCAGGCTACATTTTCCAAGCATTCACCTGTCCAGTTTTGGTCAGCCTGTGCTCAATGTAGCCTCATCTTCTTCTTGGAACCCGATGTGATCTTCTCCTATAGCCCATCTGCTTCAAGGTTTGACGTGCTGTGCATTCACAAGTGTACAAAGTGGCTATCTGAGTTACTGTAGCATTTCTGTCAGCCCGAATCAGTCTGGCCATCTTCCCACTGACCTCTCTCAGACTGTTGTGTGTGAAAATCCCAGAAGATCAGCAGTTTATAGAAATATTCAAACCAGCCCATCTGGCACCAATAATCATGCCACGCTCAAAATCACTGAGATCACATTTTCCCCATTCTGATGGTTGATGTGAGCATTACCCAAAGCTGGTGGCCTTTATCCGCATCATTTTACGCACTGCGCTGGTGCCACATGATTGGCTGATAAGATAATTGCATGAACTAATAGATAATTGCATTTCCTATATATAGTATAGCAGACTAACATATATTATCTTTTCCGTGGTTCATAATACCATAATAGGAATGTAACCAGAGGAAAGTCTAATTATACCCCTGTATAATTTGAGTGCCTGAGTGATTAATATGCGTTTCCCTTGACCACCATTTCTCCCAGAATAATGCTAAGGAAATTTCCATGTTGTTTCCTGACATCTGTTTGACTCCAATAAAACGGCACCCGATAGAAATAGAATTTCTAGTGCACCTTGTCAGTGTGTGCTCAGATTCAGGCATCTGATCGAATGAGCATTGGAGAACAAACAGAATCTCAGTGCAACTCAGTAGGAATACTGGATTAGAATGAGTACATTCATAACCCTGATTGAAGTGAGATTGGACTGAATCAAAACCTCAGAAAAACGTCTTTATGCAAGCCCTGGATTTTAGAGACAGTATGACAATCTATATGTGTCCATGGCTTACATGCATCGTTCTGCACATACTATTCAATAAATTAAACAGTGCTCTAAATATGTGGAATTAGTTTTATGTATATACAGAAATTGGTCTTCGGTAATGCAGTCCAACGGTGAACATTCTGGTTTTAGTGACCATAATGTCAGTCACTATGTCATGCATTTACAATGTTCATTCGTTCTTCCTTAGTGCCTGGTCAGGGTCGTAGTGGGTTAAATTCGGTTAATAGGTGGTTCGTATTTTGGAAAGTTAAAATAATTCCTTTTTGAGACCAATCCTGACACTGAATGCTGATTTTGAACACTGATTTTTGGCTTGGCCGATTCTCAAATAAAACCTTGCCTATTTTTTTTTCTTCCAATCTTCAATTGTAGCCTCAGATGCAGATGTCTTCTGCATTTGTAGCCTGTTCATCTCACATTTTGCCCCGTTGTGCATTTTGACATGCTTTTCTGAACACCACAGATGTATAGCGTGATTACTTGAGTTACTGCAGACTTCCTATCAGCTTCAACCAGTCTGTCCATGATCGTCTGCCATCTCTCCCAAACAAGATGTTTCCACAGAAAGACAGTGGCATGTACGCATTCGGAAATTTCAAAACTGGAAATCACATCAAACCAGCTGCGGACGTTCTCCCGTTGACATTCTCTTTGACATTTTAATAAGCCTATTTGCATAAATAGAGGCATACCTGTACAGAAATGAATGCTTCCTGACCATGGAGTAATATGACAGAGCACTGTGCAAGTTCATCATTCTGTCTGAGTACAGCTCTAATTAAAAGCTGTCAAATTTCATGTGGCGAGTACAAACACATACCGTATTTACCAAGGTGACCCAACCAGCTGAATTATAAGTAACTTCAGCTTTACAGTGCATCCTAAATCCAGACCCCCTCTCTTCAGAGTTTGGTTTAATGAATTCATCAGTTAAGTACAGACTGGAGAAACTAGCCCCTTATGTCCAAGAAATAACCCCAGCATTCATGTGGAGTTCATCTCAGGCATTAAAGTGTGATTAATAGCCGGGATAAATCCAGGGTTACCGGCGAATCCCACCAGAGCCCCACTCCCAACTGATGACATTCTAATTAAATGCCAAGCAGGAAATGGAGACAACAAGAGATAATCAAGATAAAAACCAATTACCCATCATCAATGGCTCTTCCATATTTAGGTATAAGGAAAGAAACAACATACAGGTCACAAGAGACACAAGCTATCATACAAGCTTTCGGGGCTATTTCTGCTCCTTTTTATAAATCGCCAATTAGGAAAGCTAAGTGTCTAACTCTGACCAATCCATCATTCTCTATAAACCATGAAGGTCGAATTCAACGGAGTGATTAATGAAATAATACAGTGACAAACACGTGCACGGCCGCCCAATTGCTGGACTCGCTAGATAAGCGGGCGGGCTCGAAATGAAAGCGAGCCTGGATGGTCTAATTAAGAGTTTTTTGGCATAGGCCAGGAGACTGGAGTTTCTGAGTTGTGGCCTCTAAATTCGAGCTGACAGGGATTTTTATCTCTACTTCCCTACACGGCTGTCATATCTGTGCAGCGTAGCTGTGCTCGCACTCTCATGCTTCAGTGGCATGGTTAATGGGAGCTTTAGCACTCCGATGAGAGATGAGATGGTAGAAGAGGTTGACCATGCTAATGCGATACCGTGGTGAGTTTCCTGTTTCCGACTCCGCGCCTGTGATCCGAAAATCAGAATACTCGAGTAGGACTATTCGGAGTAAGTACATCACTTGGCAGTAGATACTAGTGGATCGTGGGAGCTGTAAAGATAAATCCTGTTTGGCAACTAGAGAATGGATTATTTTGCCATGTTTATTCGTCCATCCATTAACTCAAATGACATGATTTAATTTCTCGTTTGAATCCTTGACAGTGCTTAATTGCTTTGATGGCAGTGTCAAGAAGTTTAAAGTTGACTGTATGTTTAAAACATCCAAAATTAGATATCGAGTGCCAGAAAAGGAGGAAATGACAGACTGCACAGCTTTTTGATGAATGTAAATAAGGGCAGAAAAAACAAGCATAAGTTCTTATTGGTTTAAATATTGTATATTTCTTGTGCAGCCACACAAACACACCGACCCAAGGTTTTTGTGTTTACATTACAAACTCCGCACTCTGTGTATATTTTTAATTCATTTAATTAAAATGCACTCATTTTATTTAACTTTAGTGCATGAGTCAGTCTAGAGGTACATCCAGATACTCTCCTGCGAATACTGAACATGAGACAGGAATACACACTGAGATCAATAGTAAGGGAACATGTACACACACTTCAATACCCCTTTCACACCTAGGGGCAATTAAGCATAGCCAGTATGGAGGAAAGCTGAGCACTTGGAAACCCCCCAGAACTTTTTGAAACTCCGTACAGTCAGTAACCCAAGCTCAGGTTGGGTTTA
Source organism: Chrysichthys cranchii (assembly GCA_030068335.1). Lineage (NCBI taxonomy): Eukaryota > Metazoa > Chordata > Actinopteri > Siluriformes > Claroteidae > Chrysichthys > Chrysichthys cranchii. Next base: position 2,144,576 of record JAQMCW010000005.1, read on the forward strand.
CCTTCTGCATGCATCTTTATCTCTTGAAGTGTCATAACAGACGATTCTAGCACTCAAGAAGAGAGCAGAGACTGTCCACATGGCCTGTCCATATAGCAAGTGCACCATGAGCCTCCTTAGACTATCCAGAATAATGGTCATACAACTGTTGATGGACAGATGAGAGAATGAGGGTCCAAGACAGTCAATGAGCTAGGTGAACGAACTAGAAAGAAAGAGAGAGAGAGAGAGAGAGAGAGAGAAAGGAGGGTGTATTTGGCTGCTCCAGTAATCCCAGACAGTCAGGTCTCACTCTTGTAAAACTTCTCACTCTAAATGAGATCTCCCGGGAAGACAGCTCAGCTCAGAAAAGCCCTCTGCTGTCCCCCAAGAGACTCTCCATCCCCGACCTTGTCTCACCAAAATTTCTGGACAGTCTACACTTGCGTGCTCTTGCCTTTTGGGAAAATATGGAGCGAAAAGCAAAGCGAAACAAAGAACGCCTGCAAACCTCACGGCAAATGTAAAATAATGCAAGCAATCCCTCTTTCATTTGTCAACCTAAAGATGACAGTAAGATGATTTTACGGCGGAGTAAAAAGGAACAACGAACTAATCTGGCTTCATCTATTAAATGTGACGCTTCTCTTAATAAGAGCTGACAAGCTGGGGAAGGAGAACGATAACCTTGCCTTGCTAGTGAAGGAGAAAATGGGGAGAATATGCAGCAGTACTGGGGGGTTTTTCTCAAAGCAGGACAGAGCTGGACATTTATGGATGATCATATGATTGGGTAAAAAGTACATATTCCTACTGTCCTAGATGTCCTATTGATCCTCAAGGGACCTCTGACGTCCAGTGAACATGGAAGCACAAGTAAGATAGCTTTAGAGTGCAAGAAGCATGAACAAGGAGAAAATTTACACCCAGGACAAAGCCTGACATTTATGTATGGGGATGCGCATGCCTTGTGTAAACACATATATCCTGGATGTCCCACTGATGCCCAAGGGACCTTTGGTGCACAAGTGAACACAAATAAGGCAGCTCCTGTGAGTAAGAACCATGTAGCCATGTTGCTCAAGTTATTTAACTCACGTTTTATATTCTCAAACTTAATTTCACTCGGGGTGTTCGCATTTCCCCCAGCATGGCAGTATTTCGACCCCACCTTAGCTGCCTGTTCTTCAGCCATCTCATCAGGGGGTTACCTGGTAAGCTTAAGAACAGATTTGCTTGGCTTACGGGCTTTGGAGTACCACTTGAAGATCCTTTTTCAATCCAACGTGAATGGCAGTTATCCCCTAGTGAGGTGCAGGCAAGGCAGTGTAGTCATTAGTGGCTCAGCTAAAGTACACATCAGAGAGCAAATCCAAGTATTGACAAAAGGTGAATGGCAGAGACAATCAAATGAAACAGACACTGCGCTTGAGGGCTCATCATTCTGAATTCAAAACCTGATCTGATTTGCTTCTATCGGCAAGTCACGAGGGGAGATAAAATACAATCCATGAAGCAAGGTAGAGCAGACTGCAGAAGCTATGCTAATGTGTTGCTGAAGTGTGGTTACTGTAGGCAGGATGCACGGTTGTAAACTCAGCATGTGTTTTATTAAGGGAAGTCCCAGAATCATTGTCACGGTTCACACTGTGGGTCAAAGACAAGACTAAAAAAAACAAAACAAAGGATATGCACAATCCAGAGTGAACACAGGAGCGAAGGTCAAAACCAGGAAAGAAGGAATACGAAAACTTGGACTTAAGAGAGATGAACTATACGATTTGAGACGCAGAAGTTCTTTAGACAGAACGGACTGAAAAATGTCGTGACGAGGGTCGAGACGGGTCAAAACCAGTAGTAATCTTGCCACGTACTGAGAGGGGGGATTTAGAACATTGTTATCTTAGAGTACTTAAAGTTCTAACCAGTAACAAAGTCCTGAGGAATTGCTGTGGTTGAACAGACAGTAAGTAGTATTTCAGTATATTAGGACGGACAGCTCAGGTCAAGCGGTTTGGAGACAAAGTTAGAGAGGCAAGGTTGAGATGGTTTGGACATGTGTAGAAGAGAGATAGGGGATATACTGGACAAAGGATGTTGAAGATGGAGCTGCCAGGCAGGAGGAAAAGAGGAAGACCATAGAGAAGATTCATGGATGTAGTGAGGGAGGACGTGCAGGGGGTTGGCGGGACAGAGGAGGACGTGAGGGATGGGGTGAGATGGAGGCAGATGATTCGCTGTGGCGACTCCTAAAGGGAGCAGAAGAAAGAAAACGAAGAAGACAACAGTAAGTACTATTAAGCAAGTAAGTACATCCTCTAACACGGCCTGCCTTGACCCACCATCCCTGAAGACACAAAGAAGACATGCTTCTTTATCCTTGCCCTCAGTGGTGGAACGACCTTCCCCTGGCATTTCAAACAGATGAGTTGCTGGCACAATTCAAACATACACTGAAGACCTACCTCTTCTATGAGCATATAAATGAGCATTGCATTGCTACAGGCACCTTTTGACCAGAGTTTTAAGCTTGATGGTATTCTTAGCCCATGACCTACTTATACTAGCATGAGGATATGTTTTATTGGAGACTGGAAAGCACTTATGCGTTAGTCACTTTGGATAAGGGCGTCCATTTAATGCTGTGAATGTAAATGTGCATGGAAATCATTCCAGATGAACATCCCACTTAGTGTAAACTGCTTGGAAGCTGGTATCTGGTCAAAGCAAGCTGGACTTTTAGCGAGGATATGACCGGTTAATTATCATAGTGTAAAAAGATGGTAAGTACCAAGGCACTGTTGGAATTCAAGAATTAAAGAACATAAGGAAATACGAAATAATTGGATATTCGGAGAAGGGATGTGCGAAGCAGAATGAGATTCACACCAAATCAGTCAATCGGAAATTGTATTGTGAATGTAATGAAACCTAAACTAAGCAAACAAGTTTTCAAGTTTAATCCAATGTAAAAGAGAATCTATGGGGTATTGTCAAAAGGAAGAAGAGAGACACCAGACCCAACAATGCAGATGACCTGAAAGCTGCTATCAAAGCAACCTGGGCTTCCATTCCACCTCAGCTGTGCCACAGGCTGATCACCTCCATGCCACACTGCATTGATGCAGTAATTCATGCAAAAGGAACCCAACCAAGTATTGAGTGCATAGAAATGAACATACTTTTCAGAAGCCTTTTTTTATTGGTCTTATGTAATATTCTTATTTTCTGAGACACTGGATTTTGGGTTTTCATTATCTGTAAGCCATAATCACCAAAGTACAAGAAATAAAGGTTTGAAATATTTCACTCTGTCTAATGAATCTATACTTAGCAAAAAAAGAAACGTCCCTTTTTCAGGACTGTGTATTTCAACAATAATGTTGTAAAAATCCAAATAACTTTACAG
>JAQMCW010000005.1:2152675-2167058 GCA_030068335.1 Chrysichthys cranchii
GATTTTCTGGATTTTTTTTTCTCATTTTGTCTCTCATAGTTGAGGTATACCTATGATGAAAATTACAGGCCTCTCTCGTCTTTTTAAGTGGGAGAACTTGCACAATTGGTGGCTGACTAAATACTTTTTTGCCCCACTGTATATATATAAATATGTGTGTGTGTGTGTGCATTATGAAATTGCGGCTGATTGGCGTACGTCACCATATTTATGTGTGTATGTAATCTTTGTGGCAGAAAAATTCTGTGGCCATGAAAACATTTATGCACATTTATTAAAAGAGGCTTAGGTGCAACAGAACAGCAGCTGTTTTGACACCAGAGTAAAACACTCAATTATATTGCTCACTGACAATTTCTGAGTAGTAAGGACATTCACGGACATTTCTACTATCTATGGATAAAGGAACCTCCGCAACGCTGAACTGACACATGCAGTAAAGACCGATTAGGCCATGCTAGGCCATTTTAGGGACATCAGAAGCCTGGCCGGCATTTCATATCACTCTCCATTCGCCTGCACAGACAAGTCGTGCCATGAGCCTATAACAGAATAATGCAGCATCTCTTGCCCAGTGCAAAGTTGAATCAACAGGAAATTTACTGCCGTGTCACTACTGGTCTTCGGGGAAATGAAGAGAAATCAGGAACGAAAGGTGAACCGGCTGCGAGAAAAGGCGAAAGGCGCAAACGGCACAGCGGCATCGGCCCCTGATCATTAAAACGCACAGCCTCCGCGGCATCTTGTTATGCATAGCTCGCGACTGCATTGAGGTAAATTAGAGAAGGAAGGAGCTGATAAAGTCGAGAGAAGGGGGTCTGTGATTTTAATTGGCTTTTTGTTTCCATCAGTCCCAGCTGAGCTGTTATTTATGAGTTTGATCTTTTGCAGTCGCTGGAAGCTAACAAGGCTGCATGGTGAAAAACCTGGCCAGTAATGAACACCCCAAAGTGTGTGAAGCCCTACTTAACTTCAGCTGAATGCAGAATATGTTTCATGCTACCATTGCAAGCAACAGTCTTGACCTTGGGTGTGTGTGTATATATTTATTTAACTGCTAGATATGGCTTTAAGAGAATGGGGGTTGGAGGAAAAAAAAATGCGCATAATTGGCACAATCCTATAGTAGCACCCTGAGCTGCTGCGGTAAATACTAATGTTGCTGAGATCTCTGCCGAGACACCCTTGGAGCATGGGAAGATTGCGAGACAGAATTGTGTGAAAATATTGAACCAGTCCAAGTGGCAGCAAATCAGATTAGCATATGCAAGAAAAGAGACTGAATAAGCAATACCTAGACAGACAAATAAAATGGGTTCGACTATATACACAATATTTAGCTTTTTTTTTTTTTTTAATGCACGATAGAATAACCCTGACCTTGGCATGGCTGAATTTAAGCAGATGAAATGCAAGCTTGAACCATAGGGTTGAATAAATCATGCAAAGGTCCAAAGGCCTGATATATAAACACACATACACCCACTTAGTGGCTACATGGTGCTTATTCTCATGTGAGATTGCACACTGAGTGCTAATTTGAATTTTTTTTTTTAAACAAGAGAAGATCGATGAGTCATGCAGGTTCCTAAAGACTTGCCTGTTTGCCAGATTGCTCATCTGATGGTACTGAATGCCTAAAGCAAATTTGCAAGCCTTAGATATTATATAAGACATAGATATAAATACGTAATGAGCTACGTATTATGAATATTAAACCCCTGTCCTCTTTATTAGGAACACCTATACACCTGTGTGTTTATGCAGTAGGCCAATCATGCGGCAGCAGTGAAATTCATAAAAAGATGCAAATACAGGTTAGCAATTAGCGATTTTGACTGTAGCATTGTTTTTCATGTCAGAGGAGAATGGCGAGGCTTGTTTTAGCTAACAGGAAGGCTATAGCCACTCTTTACAACCATGGTGAGCTGAAATGCATCTCTGAATGAAGATGTCAAACCTTGGTTTCATTGGATTCCACGCCGGTCAGACAAGAATAGGAATGCATTTGTTCTAATCATAGATTATTTGTAGTAATTATGGACCTTAAAGATGTTAAAGTTAGTTCATCGTCCAAGAAGTTTTGCTTGTGCTCTGGACTAAACCATTTCAGTTTGCCAACAGTTTCTAAATCAAATCATTATAAGTTAAAGAGCCCTTTTCCAACAATTCCCCAATCTGTCCATAACGTTGTACCTTATGCTAATCGCTTATGCCTGGCACTCGCTGTTTTTAAAATCACCCTAATCACATCTCATCTTCTACTGCCAGCGATGCTAACCAGCTGACTGTCCACATCACCCTGTAATCCGAGCTCATTTTGGTAAAAATGCAAAAGGAGGTCTTGCCACATGCAGTGTGATAGCAAGTCATCTCGTGAATATTTAACATCACACCCACACCATTCATGCAAAATTGAAAAGTGGCACAGCCATAGAGGAAAAGTGGAGTGCACTTCTTTGTGCAGCTGCTGGTTTATCAAAACTTTAATCTAGTCCCTCAGCTGGATGTCTGAGTACGCTCCAAGGCTAAAATCTCTCTCTTTTAACATCCAAACTAAACTGAAAAAACATGCCAATCAGCTGCTTAGATGTGCGCGTCTCAAGAAATACAACTGTTTATCAACTCCGATTTACCCCTTGAACAAACGGATAGAACAGAGCCGAGAAAGTTAACACCAGACCGGAAGAATTCCCCCATTTCTGATTTTTCTAAAAACAGAACGTTCACATTGGGTTTTGCTATTTGATTGCAACTTTGAATTTGGACAATTGTTCATGTGAACACGAATCAGTCAGTCCAAATTCATTTCGAAGCAAACAGATGATTCATTGTCAGACGCTTTTGCGGTATTATTCGGGTCATTGTCCATTTGCCCTGTGAAGCTACGTCCTATTATTGTTGCAGCATTTGGCTGAATCTTACTAGAACATTTAGATCTGTACACTTCAGAATACATCCTGCTACCTCTATCAGCAATCACCTCTTCAGTAAAACACCGGTAACCCAGTTCCCCTGCCAGCCATACATGTCCATGTGTACCATGTTTAACAGATCATGAGTCTTCCTTTCCTTCTCCATACTCTACTCTTCCCATCATTCTGGCACAAGATAATTTTGGACTCATCTGTTCAAAGAATCTTTTTCCAGAACTGCGCAGGCTTTCTAGCAAAGTCTAACCTGGCCTTTTTTTTCTTGAGCTTCACCAGTAGGTTTCTTCTTGAATTAAACCCCCTGTATTTGCGTTCATGAAGGCATCTCTCGATTGTTGACTTGTCACAATGATACGCCTACCTCCTTGAGAGTGTTCTTGATTGGCTAGATGTTGAAGGGGTTTTTCCTTCACCAGGAATTTTGTGATCAACCACTTTAGTTGTCTTCCATGGTCATCCAGGCCTTTTGGTGTTGCTGAGACCATGCACCACAGCATTCCTTCATGTTAAAAATGTATCAAATTGTTGATTTGGCCAATCCTAAACTTTCTGCTCCCATCAGTCTACGATCAGTCTGTTTGTTTATGCAAATTGCCACACCTGGCCATAAAACTACTCACTGGTCAATTGTCCGATTACTTCCGAGCCTGTGAAATTGAAGGGACTGTGTACAAACATGGCTGTAATTCCTAAACAGTTAATGCTATGTTTTTGCTAAACCCCTTGAATTAAAGCTGAAAGTCTTGATTGCTTCATTTCAAATCCATTGTGACAGTGTACGAATGACCAAAATTGTGTAACTGTCCAAGTACTTATGGACAAAACGTTTTGTAAAACATACTGCTTTATCGAATAAGGAATAAATTATGATGGTACATTTTTATTCGTCTTCCGCCGCTTAATCCTGTTCAGGGGGGAAGCTGGAGCCAATCCCAGCTGACATCGGGCGAAATGTGGGGTACACCCTGGGCGGGTCACCAATCCACCGCAGGGCGGCACACAGAGACAGAGAACCGTTCACACTCACATTCACACCTACGGCCAATTTAGAGTCGCCTAATCCCTTTGGACTGTGGGAGGAAACCCATGCGAACACGGGGAGAACATGCAAACTCTGCACAGAAAGGCACCCGTGCCGCACCCGGGGCTCGACCCCAGGACCTTCTCGCTGTGAGGCGACAGTGCTAAGCACTCAGCCACCGTGCCGCCCTATGATGTTAACATGTTAAATAAAATTTTACTGTTCTTACCGCACATCAATTTGACAACTATTATAGCTTTTCATTAATTAAACAACAGCACTTTATCCATTTATTGGTATGCTTTATTTTGTGGAAAATCTGTGCAACAAGTTAGTTCATGTTTTCCTATATGTTATTAGTGTAAATAGTCTTTAGCTTATCAGCCTCTCTTTTTTGGCCTCTCAGTAAAAAGTTTTTGTCCTGAAGACTTCCCCATATTTGAGAAAACCTCCAGGAATCGTAATGGAAAACGTTACCACATCACATAAGAACGTGCCTTTTTTTCTGTTTCTCTCAAGCTATGCTGTTACATAAAATACAGCCTTTTATGCTAACCAAAGAACTCCGTTGTCCAAAAGTACTGTATATAATGTCAATATTGCCCGAGGAATAAGAGAGTTTAAATCTCCAGCATGAAGCATTACTGTTTATGTTGACTGGAATGGACGGAAATTTGTTGGGGCCAAATGCTAAAACAGTACGATTATAAGTATCCACCGAGGAACCTTACACCCTCAGTTCTATAGTTTTCTTACACCCAGTCTTGGATCAAAATAGCCCGAAGTAAAGAGTTTTATTTCAGTGCAGTGTGATCACCCTACCATGTCGTTCAGCAATAGAAACTGAAATAAAATAGGCCTGTGAGGAATGGCATTGAGAGTTTCAATGTTCCCAAAATGCAATAAAGCCCAGGATCACATGGCTGGATTGTTTATAAGGTGGCAGGAGCCTTACTTTGCTCTAAATTAATGAACTTTGTAGGCCAAATTTTAAGATAAGAGGTTTTTTTTTTTAAGATAAAATTATATTTTGAAAGAGAAAAAATAAAAAGGTTTCAGTGAGCTGGAGACAGGTTGGGATAACTGAAAAGCCAGAGGATAACAAAAAAAAAACAAAAAAACGGATACCTAAAGCGGTGTTTTTCAACCAGTGTGCCGTGAGAGATTGTCAGGTGTGCCGCGGGAACCAAACCCGCAACATTAACACCCCCGACTCGCAACATCTCAATGCAACCAACAGCGCCCACCCCCCCCCCCCCCACACACACAACATTTTAACGTCAGCCACCCCCCCCCACCCGCAACATTTTAACACCCCCCCACCGCCGCTCACAACATTTTATCCCCCCCCAATGGCTAATACGTAACATATTCTACCTGGTTCATTCATTCTTTCATTCATTCAGTCATTCATTCTTCACTATGCGTTTTATCTACTGTATATAAATCCAGAGCCTTGTCCTAAAACACTGGGTGTCCATCACAGGACACAACGCACACACATTCACACCAAGGGGCAATTTAACATAGCCAGTCTACTTATCAGCATGATATTCCGAGACAGAAGAAAACCAGAGAACCCAGAGGAAACCCACAAGGACGCAGAAAACTATGTTGAGAAACTCCACAAAGGCAGTAACCCAAGCTCCTGATCAAACTGGGGATGCTGGATTTGTAGGGACCCATTGCTCTGCTCTCTGCTCCACCCTCCCTACCTATATACCTGTTGTGCACAAGAAAGAAGATCTTATCACAATGCATTGCATAATCCAGACAACAAGAATGCTTAAACTACCACGTGTAAACACAGGGGTGAGATCGGGTAGTCCATTATCCAGATATTGATATTCTGGTACAGACTACATGCTAAAAGACCTAACAGGATGACTTTATCAAGAGATCTTTATATATGCTCGCTGAAACGTTTTGTCCTTCAGCCCAAAGGCTGCTTTTGGTCTAATGGAAAAGTAAACAGCAATAAAGAGCAGTAATTCAAAGGGCAACTCAATAAATGCCCACAAAGCCCTGAAAACTCTCTTATGTTGCACACAATGAAAAAGCTTTCCTTTTTTCCCTTTTTTTTTCCTTCACAATTTCCTTGTTTGTGAAGAACTAGGAAAGATTCTTAACCAATCGGGTGTCAAAAGTGTTGCAAAAGGCCAATCAGAAGCCCTGCCAATCATCTGTAGAGTATGTTGATCTCACTGATTTCTATATTTAATATAAATACAGACAGTTATTCCCCAGTGAAAATCTTAAAATCCTTAACCATACATGAGTGCGGTATTGATATAAGAGGATTTAGACTGATGCATCGATTTAAAAGGCTGGAATTGAAATGAATCAATAAATTGATTTTTCAGTATAATTGATTATAAACAGTTTAGCGTCAATTATAATTATAAGTACAGACAACTGGTGCATAAACAATCCTTCCTATTCTTAAACTCTTGTGAAAAGAGCAGGGTGATTTGCACATAACTCAGATTCTTAAAATAGTTCGAACTCTCGTTCATAAATTAAAATATCACTAGACCCACCACAGATACTGAACAAAGTTGGTCAAATATTGATCAGAGGCTTGAAATTGTACAAGAGCCGATCCAGTGCTATAAATCAAGTATCTGTTTTCATCTTCATCCTCTTCCGCTTATCTGGGGGTCAGGGTTGCGGGGGTAACAGCCTAAGCAGTAAGTCCTAGATTTCCCTCTCCCCAGCCACTTCCGCCAGCTCTTCCGGGGGAACACCAAGGCATTCCCAGGCCAGCCGTGAGACATAGTCTCTCCAGGATGTCCTGGGTCGACCCCGGGGCCTCCTCCCGTTTGGACATGCTTGAAACACCACACCAGGGAGGTGTTCAGGAGGCATCCTTATCAGATGCCCAAGCCACCTCAACTGGTTCCTCTCAATGCAGAGGAGCGACGGCTCGACTCCGAGTCCCTCTTGGATGGCCGAGCTTCTCACCGTATCTCTAAGGGAGAGCCCTGCTTCCCTGCGGTGAAAACTCATTTCGGCCGCTTGTCACCGCGATCTTGTTCTTTCGGTCACTACCCAGAGCTCATGACCATAGGTGAGGGTAGGAACGTAGATCGACCAGTAAATCGAGAGCTTTGCCTTTTTGCTCAGCACTCTTTTTACCACAACAGACCGGTACAAGGCCTATCTATTTTTTTAAGAATGAAAATGTAAATATTGCATTATGTAGATAGTTAAAGTATGCACACAGAGTATTCCTTAATCTTCAACCAATAAGAAATCTATTAAAAGTATTACAAAATATATCAAAATGTATTTGTAATTAGCTTGCTGAATGTCTGAAAACATACTGAAAGTACGTTCTGTAACCTAAAGCACAATATGCACAATAAATGACACAGGAAATATCTAAGTATACTTATTATGAATTTCCCCCTCTCAGTGCAAGTCACTCTTCCCAGGGCAGCGAGTTCTTCCTGTCTCCGCCACGGTCTTATCATTGGTTTGTTACTCTAATGCGTTCAGCTGTTCTTTGTTTCACGTTGGCTAGTTTGTCTTTTTCTGCGGTCCCGTTCCTCAGCCTCATTGCAAAGTCTCAGCCATAATGTATTTATGCATTTCTGAGCATTATTTCTCTGGATGTGTGTTCCATTTTTCCACTATCTTTATGGATTTTTCCTATTCTCAGGTTACCCTCCTGTGTATTGAACCCCGGTAAAGATTATGATAATGATTCTTGGCTTACCCAAAATAGCACGGAGCTTCATTATATTGTCTTCTATAATTTGTTTTGACAATTCAAACCACCATGTAGATCAGCACTGCAGATCAATCAATATGTGTTAAAAATAAATGCTGGGTCAAAACAGTGTTTATAAAAGTTTAGCAAAAGCATATAAAGTGTAAGACTTTTAATTCTGGCTGAAATTAGCATCTGTATAACTGTAGTTGTGTCTGGGTTGATAATATGGCATTTTGTATTATTATTAATAAAAATAATAATAATAATAATAACAACATTACTATTTGTTATTATTGTTATTATTATTTATTGGTAAGAATAATAATATTGTTATTTATTATTATTATTATTATTATTATTATTATTATTATTATTATTATTATTCATACAAATCTCTGATTTTCTTTTCACACGTGTAAGTAATTAAAGCCTAGATACATGCGCATGGGTTTTAAGCAGAATTAGCAACAGAAAATGGTGAAACATCTTGAGTGATACAGCTCACAGCCAAAGCAATTAAGAGCTCCACTGACTCTCTAAATCAGATTTTTTTTAATGCTTTTATAATTAATAATAATGGTTTCCTTAATAAAGCTTCTAAACTGTATTGCTCACATGGTCAAACTCTATATATGTGTGTATATATATATATATATATATATATATATATATATATATATATATGTATACAGTATATGTGTGTGTGTGTGTGTATATATATATGTATACAGACACACACTTTCTGAATCTCCAGTAGGCAGTTTTAGAATACTTTAATATAACAATAAATAAGTTTTTTTACATAATATTTCATGCAACTCACAACCCTGCAGTCACTAGTATACAATCTCTGATATTATAAACCATGTCATATGATTCTAAGTATATTTTTTTACATCTACTTTTCCCCTACTCATGATCTGATATTGAGCAGTAACTTTGAAGTTTCTGACCTCCAAGTAGGAAATGGCCTTTTAACTTGTAATTCCTACTAGGAAAGACCAAATAAACAATTTTAAAGTGAACTTTTGAGTTTCTATGTCTGTATGCTGCAAGATAAGTATAGCAGCAAAGCCGGACAGCTGAGAGGTTACTTCAAGCTGTCAATTAAATTATTTCAGCATGTTAACTTCGAGTCCTAAGACCTAAATTAACGAAATGAAATACACGCTATGAGCTACAAGCTTTAAAATAAACATTTTAAATTTGAACTCGCTGATAGATGGTTTGCATTAAATATTAAGTTGAAGAAGGAATGCAGGAAAAGACACCCATGTGTTCATGTAGTTTCTAGTTGTCATGAATACAGCACCACAAAGCAAACTTTAGTGTCAAGGAAATAAGGACGTTTTTATGAGACTGCAGACTGGGAAGCACCTTTGAATGGTCCAGATGAATATGGCTTTAAGGTCATGTACAGACTCAGACATGCCATGTAAACATTTCTGAACAGGTTTTTTTTTTTTTTTGCTCATCTCTGTATTTCTTTGCAAACCTGGCCTTGTGATTCTTACTGGATGATGAGAGGTTTGCTTTTTGTGGTATGGCCTCTTATCTTTCTGTTCTCAAAGTCTTTTTCAAATGGTGGAGTATGATACCTTCACCTCTGCTCTGTGATGATGTCACTGTCTGATATTTTTAAGGTTATCTTCACAGGTCTTATAATATTTCTGTCATTAACTGCTGCTTACATTGGCCAACCTGTTCCAAGTCTGGTTCTTAGTACATTAGTGGTTTCTTTCTTTCATTGTTCTTTTTTTTTTTTTTAATATTTCAAATTTTTGTATTGGCTATGTGCAATGCTTGTGCAATGGCTCTGATCCCTCTTTTCTCAGCTCCGAAATGGCTTGTTTTACTCCCATAGACAGCTCTCTGGTCTTCATGTTGGTTTGCACAACAAATGCAGTCTTCACAAGCAACCATTTAGCTAGCTTTAGGAGGTAAGATAATATATATATTTTTTATGAATATGACTAAAATCAGAGCAGAAATCCTGTTAGGTTGGAGGAGAAAAATGGCAGGAGTGGCGGCAAAGGAAAAGAAAGGGAAGAGAAGGGAAAGGGACAGGAGGAACAAGAACGGGAAGGAAAAATACAGGAAGGGGTAAGCAAAAGGGGAAATATGAGCTGGAAAGAGGAGGGAATTTAGGAAAAAGATCGGATGAGAAGAGAAAGAAAGGGGAAGAGAAAATGGACAAAATGGGAAGGGAATAGAAAGAAAAAAGAAAGGAAAAGGAAAGAGAAGAAAAAGGGAAAGGGAATTGCAAAAGAATTGAGAAGAGAAGAAACAGGAAGGGAAAGAGGAAAATGAAGAAAAGTGGGGAAATTATATGAGGAAGGAAAAGGAAAGGAAGTGAACAAGGAGAGAGGACAGGAAAGATGAAGTGGAAGGTTAAAAAAAAAGGTGAGAGAGAAATGGGTAGAGGAAAGAATAGGGAAGAGGAAAGGAAAAAAGGAAGTGGGAAGGGGAAGAGGAAACAGGAAGGAAATGGGAAAAACAATATAAAGGGAAAGGGACGAGAAGCAGGAACAGAAAGGAAAAGAAGAGAAGGGAAGGGAAGGAGAAAATAGTTTTTTATATAATATTTAAAATGTTATCTTGTTTGTTTGATTTTTAATAACACCGATGTTTATTGCTATCCATTGCTCAGGAAGGTTAATCTCCTAAAAGGCCTGCCGCAGTTGAGTCTGTCTAGTAACCAACAAAAGAGATTAAATTTACTGTAATCATACCAGCTTATGGTTATAATAGGTTTACGAGGTTTATAATAGAAGCACTGAGAATGAATAGAATGAATATTCTAAGGTAAAGCCACTGCCCATCGTGAAAATGCTACACCGAAATCAAATCGATCTACTGACCTTTCCGTCTAATGCAATAGACAGCAGAGATCAGAGAGCTCGGAAATCACATCAGGTCTGCTAAGCTCCGAGAGCCGTCTGAAGCGACCGCCACGACAGCAAGTCAGAGCATAAGTGCTTCATCCCCTAAATGTAAATCATCGGGAAATGTGCAGGTTAGGAGAAAGTCTTTGACCATTTCCATTTTTCAGAGAGTAGAGAGAATGTTTTGCTTTTCAAATGCCAAATGAACGTCAAATGCCAAAGGAAGGCCTGAGGTAAGGCCCAGAGTCGGAGACATATTTCCTCATGAGCGGAACAAGAAAGAACAAATCAAGGCCAAGGTCAAAGCTGCAGTGAGCCTGTGAACTGCATTTGATATTGCTTGATAAATAAAAAACGGGGGCATAAATATATCCGTGTCTGTTCATATAAAAGCAAGAACCGCACAAACACGTACAGACAGACACACACCCGTACGAGAGGAAGAACTGCTTTGCTAAGTGTATTGCTAATGTTTTATAGCACGTACTGCATTAGTTACCAACTAATCAATTGTAATTTGCATTTATAAACCTGCATTTAATTAATGACTGAAAAATCAACATAAATTAGCTAAAAATATATGGTCCTAAATTGTGGAAATTTGCTAAACTCAAGGTCTCACGGTGTAAATTGTGGAACATGTTTTTCAGCTTCAGGTGTGAATTTTGCTGCTTAGCAACTGTGTGTCGTTGTGGATTTCATTTTATATTCACTGATAAGAGAAACTCTTAATGTGTTAACGCAAAAAAGGAAGTAAGTAAGTAAATAAATAAATAATTCCAGTGTACAGTTTGACGTATACATGCACTCATCATAGACATGCATGTGATGCCAATATCGGACTTATACAGGGGGTCCTCTGGTTACGACACAGTTCTGTTCCTAAAACAGTGACGTAACCTGAATTTTGGTGTAAATGGAAACACACCCTAGCCTAAGTCACTTCCCGATCCTAACACAGGTGTAAAATCATAATCTAGAACCTAAAAACACAACTAAGCCACAGAAAAAGGAAAGGGAAATAAATATCCTGTACTGTACACGACACTGTAGGAACAGAAACACTGACATCCGATATCCGTCGCTGTTCCTCCCTTTTCTGATCTCTTTACAACGTCTGATTTCACTTCCATCGTGATGGCTTTCCTCTTCCTTGAAGCACAACCATCTGAAGACTCGGACTTTCGTTTAGGAGCCATATAAAGCGACACAAACGGAACACTTGCGCTTTGTTTTTTTACAGTCAACTTCGCCGACTTCCTCACTCATACGCCGCTTTACTGTGTATTCTCCCGCCGAGCGCAAAGCAGTTCGCCCACATAGTCCGTAAATACGATGCTAACGGCATAAACTGAAACACTCATGTCTCAGGGTTTGTTTTTTTAAGTCTTTATGGGAGCGAGTGTCGTAAACTCAAAACATCGTATGCTGAGACTGCTGTAACCCGAGGACCTCCTGTACATATACAGTGATGCCCGTGTTCTCGACGGTAATTTGTTCTAGAAGGAGCGACGACATTCGAAACTGACAAGTACCGGATCATTTTTCCCCAAAAGAAATAACTGAAAACAGATTAATCCGTTTTCGACCCCTACTAACCTTTTATGGTTTAAAAATGTACTTACAGTGGTTCTGGGTAGGTTATACCGAGCGGCTAAATCAGTCACACTTATGCTGCTGCTTGCAAACGTTTCAATAACCTTTTTAAGTTCAATTGTGGTTCTTACTGAACGACGTGCAAGACCGACGCCAACTGAGCGTACATGTTTATTTACACAGGGAAATCACGCGGGTTTTCGGGACGAGATCCGGATTTTCCAACGACCTCCGAGACAAAATTTTCTCGTCATTTCGCGCCGAAAACCGAAAACGACGAGTTCAGATACCGTCGAGTTCCGGAGTTTTACTGTATATATAAAATAACTGTTCTTTTTTCTGGGGAAGAGTAATTGCACAACATACATCTTTATTAGAACAAAAAACAAGGACAAAATACAATTATTATTATTTTTTTTTTTAAATCAACACAGGGTCATATTTATACATACAGTATGTGGTCCATGTGATCAGCTGTAAACTTTAGTCAAGCTAGAATGTGTTTTTGGAGCAAGGACTTCTTTCTTGGACGGCAGCCCCTCAGTCCATGGCAATATAAAACTCACTTGACTGTAGACGGTGTTGCAGCAGCTTCCAGTTCACGACAGACCTGTGCCGTGATGGTTCTTGGGCTGTCCAAACCAAATTCCTGCCCATCCAGCCCAATTTAGGTCTTCTTCCAGACCTTGCAAAGTTGCTACACCTCCCATTGACATATACTTCTCAAACAAAGCCTTTATATTCTCTGGACACAGAGAAGCTACCAGATGTAGTCAATCGTGAGCACTAACAGGAAGTTAAGAGGCCTCAGCCATGGCAAGGTAAAACACTTGGATTAAGGTAGAATACTTTCAGGACCACTGAATTGATAATATAAATAGTTGTATGAATATTGTTGACCTTGTATCGATTTCAGAAAACCCAAAATAAATTAAAAACCTGTGCACCAAATTCTTGGTTCTTGTTTTCTTTCTATTAAAGCCATGTTGTGCAATCATTCCTCCCCAGAAAAAAATAACAATTCAGAGAAATGACTGAAACCCCAACATTGCCATGTCCATGATGAAACTTCTGAGAACTGTATGAGACATACGTTATTACATTAGATCAGTGTTTTTCAACCGGTGTGCCGCGGCACACTAGTGTGCCGTGAGAGGTCGTCAGGTATGCTGTGTGAAAATTGATTGTTTTAGCACAGAAAACATGATTTTTTCATGGCGAGCTGGCTGTCGTCCCCCCAATACCCCCCGGTGTGCCGTCAGATTTTCCTGACGCAAAAAGTGTGCCGTGGCTCAAAAAAGGTTGGGAAACACTGCATTAGACTAAATAACACTCAGTTAAGTAAATCAAGTCAATAAATTACTTTATTTACTTAAAAGTAAATAAAAAAACAATTATTTATCACTGTAATTATGGAATGACCCACTTATGGCTTAGAATTGTATGCTCAGGTCATGTCAAGTGTTATGTTAAATAATGGCAGTCAAACTCAGCAATACAAGAATATTCCAGTATAAAAGCGCTTGATGTGAAACAGTATGTGCGTGTGTGTGTGTGTGTGCGTGTGTGTGCGTTCAACACTCATTTTAAACTGTTTTAAAGGGGTCACTGCATTGTTTTTTCATTAATTTAGCTGGTCTTTAGTATGAATGCATGCCCTTTGAGTCGGTTTTGGTGAAAAAAAACGCTCTGGTGCTCCTGTTTCAGGCTGTTCTAGTTTGGTGGAATAGTGGGTGCGGGGAGACCGACAGGATTTCGGCTCTTACTCATGAATATTCATGACATGCAAATGTATTGCCCATGATTGGCTAACAGCACTGTGACGCTCCCTCCAGTGAGGGAAACCTTGGGTGGAGAAGCTTATTTTTTTACTTATAGCCTGTGTGCTGGTGGTCGATCGTCGTGACGGTACAGATCCAGGTTTTAAGAACAACCTCGATGCAACACAACTACTGTCGGCACTGAAGTTGTAAAAGTCACTGTGGTCGAAATGATTAGAACACAGAACTAACGAAGCGTTGTACTTCGCTGGTGGTGTTCCAAAGACAAATTCCAACCATTTCTTCCTCAGCTCTTCTTCCTTGGGTAAGGCATGCAATGTTGATGTGTTATTGCCACAAATAGCACAGACACAAACATGCTCCATCATGTTTTAAACTTGCTGTTAGCTCCTCTACTTCTACCTGCCGAGACGGGCTCTGCTCTCTCCTGGCCGCAAAATCAAAACTGT
>JAQMCW010000005.1:2300847-2319765 GCA_030068335.1 Chrysichthys cranchii
TTAATTATAGAAAAATAAAACCAAATGAAATAAACAGATGATTTTAATGCACGTTCCCTTTGCGGTGGAGACGTAGTTGCTGGCGTAGGTTTCCACTTTCTAGCGACCCTTAATGGCTTACAGTGCAAAAATGCAGAGAAACTCAACGAAAAAATGCGTTGAACACGTTCACACCACAAGTGCTTGACCGGAACGGAATGTTTGTGTCACAAAGTGTGGGTTGCCTTCCTGTACGTTGGTCAAGGATTTGTTCATCAGTCGGTACAAAATCTGCTCGGGAATTTATTTCGTACACCGATTTGTTCGCCATCCGATGCGTTCACGAGCCGAGGGTCCACTGTATTGATTTTAAGAGGATGATGTCTGTATAAGTGTCATTTGCAAATATTTTTGCAGCTCTCTGTATACAATCATATACTTTGTCATTCGCTTCATTCAGGATTTTAGTGCAGGCCAGTAATTCTGTTCCACTATGATCAGTCTCTTCTCGTCTTCTGCCCTCTAAAAATGTACTTTGATGAGGTGGCAATTTGTTCTGTCAGCAGTAAGAAAGGACTCTTCCTGATGCCGCCCTCTCCCACTCACATTCCCCTGATCCGTAGGGATTTTAATCAAAGGCTTGGGCCACCGTCTCCCCTGCACATTGCCATGGCAACTACTGCATAAAAAATGTGTCTCATGCTCCTCTCCATTTCTGCGTCCCATTTTTTCCCAGTCATGTAAAGCGTGTGTTTGTACAATTTTACAAATGTCTTACTGCAGCATGACCCCATTTCTACATTTCTATCTGAAGACCGCAATTTAACTTGGGTGGTATTCAAATGGTCAACAGTATGCTCCTAATCTACTTCAAGTGTGTCACTGAGCGGAATCCGAAGGCTTTGTGTGATTTTCAGGAAACATATTGATAATTAAGCGTTACAGAAGTTACAGGAGCAAAATCGATAATAAATAAAGATCTCTAGTAGTTAGGTAAGTGACATTCAACAACACTGGAATGCTTTTTTTTTTTTTTTTTTTAACTTCTTAAATTTTTTTTAAAGTCTTTTTCCTGTAAAATTCCATTCCATTTGCCTTATCCGGAGCGATTTAGCATATAATCTTCCATTGTGATTTATGAGAATGCTCAAGAGTCCCCTCAATTTTAAAAATGCTGACTAGCGAACACAGATAATGACAGCTGAAAAACTCATGAGTGTTCATACAGATTTGCTGTGATGAGAATGGCTGTTCTACTCAAGTGTCACTAACAATGATACCTACTTAGGATCATGACCAGCAAGGCAGTTAGCTAGCATTACATACATGTACTGTATTTCTAGAGTAGAAATATCCAACGCATTACCTTACCTGGTTCCCTAGTGCTAACTTAGAGGTTCTCCAAGTGCTCAGTTTGATCCATTATGTAAAAACTGTACATAAAAAAGCTGTATATAGAATGCGTTCTCATACCTATCCAAGCATAACTTAGCAAGTCCTACACTTTACAAAATGACCGTAGATTTTTACGGTAATTTACCGCCACCTTAGGTTGCCAGTACAGTACTGTAAACAACTGTAAAACATATTTACGGTGAAGTACTGTAATACCGTTGTTATAAATAACACATAAGTCAGCACAGATCACTTGGATGATGCAGGATACAGTTGAGCTGGAGGGTAAGTGTTTTGCCCAACCATGCTAGCTCTGGGATTAGACCGTCCAACCTTCTGAACTGTCTTTAACACCTTCACCATTGAGCACCATTGACCAATATCCCTGCAACAAACTCACACTGATTCAACTACTTCTAACCCTGACTTTACTCCACTGAGAGATTATGTTGTATCAGTGTGAGGTGTTTGCGCTAGTTGTGGTGGCTCAGTGGTTAAGGCGTTGTGTTGCAGGTAAACTGGTCATGTGTTCAAATCCAGGTCTATCAGACTGCCTTAATTAGGTCTCTAAATAAGACTCTTCAGCTCCATTGTATCCTGCATTCAGAAAATTGCAGGATACAATGATCGATTGCAATCATTTTAAACTGTCTAAGATATTCCAGTACTTTACTGTATAGATGTTTTATAGTTGTTTACTGTAAATTTCACAGTTCTTTACTGGCAACCCAAGCTGCCTAATCTATAGTAATTTTTTACAGTGTAGGTAACATCCCCTGCACCAGTAATAGATTTACTCAGTGGACCCCGCTACCAATGTTTGTTCTCGTTTTTGTGTTATTTCCTGTGATTAAGCTTTTTGGAAACATGGTATTATTTTTTTTTTAAATTTTCTGATTGTATTTGTATGTTACTTTCCAAGCCGACTGAGGTGCGGTGGAGTGAAGGGCCATTGGGGGATGTCCATAGATTACTGTCTATAGTGTCAGATTTTTAATCCCTGACGTAGTAAACTTGCATAAGGATGGGTTTGGGAAGAACTTCTGTTTGTTGCTCTGGATAAAGGTGTCTGCTTAATGCTGTAAATGCAATAAAGATACATAATTTAACCTTGTTAGTAAATATGAAAGTTCAGTAATTCATGCAAATGACAGGACTGGAAGTCTATCAGGCTGAGGTTTACATTAGTCAGTCTTCTTGTGTGCAAATATACACATTCAGGTGTAAGATACAAACATTTTTTTCAAATTTATGGGATTTTCATGAATACTAAATTTCTTGTGAAATGCTCATACTAATGGTTTTTGAATAAATCCATTCATATCAGCTTTATAAATGGATCAATTTGTGCTTGATGCCATTGCTTTTTTTTTTTTACTCATAAGAAATAAAAAAAAAAAATGCTCTACTGTTCCCTTAAATCAACGATTAAGGGAGTTTAACAAATAAAATGAACATACCTGATTGTGAGAGAATGCAGGAGGTCAGCACAGGTTCATGGATCCTGATGCTGAACCAACACTTCACTGCTTTCTCAGCAGCTGAATTCTGCTGAGATCACTCTTTGCCACGTCTTCACATAAACCCTGCTCTGTCAGAGTTGTCTATCACACGTAGGCAAGTCCTGGTTTACCATCAGCAGGTATCAGATTGGGACTTCGAACAAAATCATGCATCCAGTTCTAGCCTATGAAGCACTCTGCACTCTCCTTGGTTTGGTTTTAAGAAAATAAGCTGTCAGTGATGAAATGGTGACTTGCTAACTAGTACACAACAAACTCTTTATGAACAGTCTTCAGATAAGTTTAGCTATTTGCCATATTATAAAAACAGGCATACCACTGCAGGCGACTCATCCACACACAAGAACCGGTGACAAAACTAAGAGAAGTGTATTTTTTTTTTCATGATAAGTGGCTCAACAGTTGGAAAAGAAACATGATTCTGTGAAGAAATAAGTTTCAGCAAAACTGTGGGTCCGGTTCTGTGATGAAGCAGCCATGGAGACTTAAGCTGCACATTTCCAGGACCATGTAAATGTAGAGAGTAAACATTTCACTTTTCATCCAAACTAGCCTTTAACTGTGCTTCCAGGACCATCTTGTCAAAGGTGCGCATGTTGGTCTCTTCACGCACACGGTCCCGGACATGGAAAGAGGCACGTGCTACTGAGCGTGCACTTTCTAAAACGGCACGTTTTTCACGGAATATCTGTTCGCTTTTCTCTAGCTTGCGTTCTATTGATTGGAGCAACTCTAGGCGCCTCTGCTTCTCCTCCTCCTCCACCTTTTGGCGGTTGAGTCTCTGAAGGCGCTCTTTCTCCAACCTGCTCTGTACAGCACGCTGGGCTTTTTCTCGGGCCCTCTCCTCTGCCACCGTGGCGGCCTGATGTGCCCGCTTCATTGCTTCCCTTGCCTGAGCTTCCCTTTGCTCTTTCAGTTGCCGCTCACGCTGCTCAGCAGCCTTTCTCGCTTTCTGGATCTGCTGTCCTTCACGTCTCGCTTTCTCCCGCAGCTCTTGCCCACGTCGCTCTTGTATCTGCTCATAGTTCTCCAGTGAGCGGCTCAGCTTCTCCTCTGCTGTCCGGCGTGCTTCCTCACGTTCATCTGATTCACGGCGCTCGATCTCCTGGATGAGTGCTGTATGCCGACGCTTTTCGGCACGATTGAGGCCACGAAGCTCCTCCAGCATCTGGTGCTCTCGCTCCTGCCTCTTTAACTCTGCAATGGTTAGCTTCTCTTTGATGAGCACCTTCTCATGCTCCAGAATCGCAGCTCGCTCATCTTCCATGGTTTTTAGGTTCTGCTCCTGCATAGTCTTCTTCAGCTTCTCCTCACGAGCAGCCTGCTGAAGTTTTTGCAACCTGCTTCTCTCTTGTTGCTCAGCTAATTCCCGCCAGCGCTCCTCGCTTTCAGCCACCCGCCGTAACTTGGCCGCTGCCGCATCTCGCTCCTGCTGGCTGAGTCTCCGCTGCCTGGTGGAAAATTGCGACTGCCATGCTCGCTGGCACTGAAGCACCGCTCGCTGTTTATCACGCTCTTCACGTTCACGCCGCAGCTCATCTATCCTCCGTTCACTGTCCCACTGCAAATGCGCAACATAGCGTGTCTGACTCATGATATCTTCCTCTTGGTACCTGGCTAGCATTAATGCTGCAATCTTACGGTCACGTTCTGGTACAGCCTTGAGGCCTCGACGCTTTACCTCTTTTACAATGCGCTCTACCTTCTGGGTAGTCTGCGGAGAGTGACTCAGATCTCCCAAGCTTAAGCTTCGGCCCATCAGAGAGTTAAAGGTAGCTAAGGTGCGAGCACGAGGACTAGAGGTCTTACCCCAGTGATCCCGTGCCCCTTCCCAGCTATAAGAGGAGGATGCTGACTCTGAAGAGGCACATGTGGTTGTTGTTGCTGTTGTGGTAGTGGTTGAAGTATTAGAAGAGCTAACCACTTCCCTTCTTCTTTGTAAAGACTCTAATGAATGGCTTCTCTCTCTGGCTTTTGACATGGACATAATGTGCCCATTGTGCTGAGCAAATGGACTAGTGATGCCATTGGCAGGACTTTGTGCTGCCGATTTTGATACAACTGGCGCAAGAGATGATGACATCCTTGGAAAAGATGAAGGCTTTGGTGCAGACCTGGGGAATGTGTTTGCAGACTTCGATAGGGTACTCGGTGGTTTTTTGGACACTGCTGTTCCCGTTGTTGATGTAATCGGTTTTGGAGTTATGGATTCTTGAGTCCTTCCAGCAGACTCAGCAGCAAGTAATTTAGACTGTTTTACAGATGTCCCTCGAACAGTATACCCAGTGCTCACCGGACTTGCTATTAAGGACTGAGCTGAAAACGTCTTAGTAGATGAACTTGCACACAAAGGGGATGTTTTTGCTAGTTGCTCGGAGCCCTGAGGTAAATTTTTTGAGACGGGCTGAGAGGTCGATGTATCGTGTGACTTTGATGGACCCCTGCTAGCAGGTGACTTTTTGGCGATGGGACCAGAGGTGACAGAACTATGACTGGTTTTCATAGTACCTCCAGTGTTGGTTGCATCTTGAGGCTTCTCTGAATCCTGTGATCTGCTGCCGTTGTTCAGTGCTGCCTGGAGGGCCTTTCTTTTCTCCTCTTGAACTATTCTTTCTCGTTCCTCTTTGCACTGTCTCAGTTTAGCATGTCTGTCCTTCTCGTACACTTCAAACATCCCTGTGGCTACACGCATGCTATGGCCAGGTGCCTCGCGTGCAAAATCAGACAGTGGTCGAGGCAAAAGTTCCACTGGTTTGACTCCACATCGTGCGCATGCCTCGAGTGAACGAGGGCTGGTCAGCACATAGCGGCTGCCTTCTGCAGCTGGGGAGTCAAAGTTGTAAAGGTCTAGATGTAGCTTAGGTTGTTCAGCTTCACTGTTCTGTGATTGGCTACCTTGAGGGCTCTGTTCAGGCTCAACTGTGGGTTTTTGTTCTTGAGATTCAAGAGAAGTCTTTTCCTTTTCCCCATCCTCATCCTGCTCAGGTAGAGAGGCGGTTTCCGATGCTGCAGGCGGAGTCTCAAAATATGGACATCTAATCTTATTCTGGTCCTCGGGTTCCAGTGGATCCACCATGGTGAGCTGTGTGATAAGCAGAAAAGAGGAAAGAAAAGTAATAGGTGAGGTGCTGTTTGTAGTACTCAGGGGACTGTTATTCTTCCCAGTGAACCCTTGCAATCCAAGGTTACAGCATGCAACTCAACTGTCATACAGTGAGTTGCAAAAGTATTCACCCCCTCAAACTTCTCCACAACTTTTACAGTCTATGGTTCAGTGGATTCAGTTATCCAGTTATATGGCATGAATCTACAGAAAAATCATTAAGGATATTAAGTATTGTTGCTTCCCTAACTAATGCCCTCTCTACCTGGTTGCTGACTTTTGGTGGACAGGCTCCTCAAGGCAGAGTTGTGGTTCTTTTCATGTTTTAAGCACAGATTTAATGGTGTTTTGAATGATTTTTTTTCACAAGCAAACCTTGATTGCAGAACTATGCTCCAGAATTGTTTGGACAGCTATGTGGTCTTCATGATGCTGTTCGTTTTATATATGTTCTCTATTAAGGTCCGGGGTATATTTATACTGAAATCACCTAAAATGTTACCTGGAAAGAGGTTGACTCCATTCATCTAACCATGTGACTTCTGATGGCAACTGGTCGCACCAGAACGAATTTAGGTTTTCACACCAATTTTTACTTTTGTTTTTTTTTCATGTATAAATTATTTTGCATTTTGATATAACTCTAAGGTGGCACGGTGGTGCAGTAGTTAGCCCTGTCAACTGGCTTCTAGCACAGGTGTGTACCCCACCTCTTGCCTCAAGTCTGGGATTGACTCCACCTTCACCCTTGACCTTGATGGATAAGCGGTACAGATAATGCATGGATGGATATCACTTCAGCATTATGGTCTATTTTGAGTCGTTTCATGACGTTAATCCCTAATAAATCCTTTGAGTTTCAAATCATAAAAAAATGCGGGTGATTTCACAGGGGCGAGAACTTATACAACACACTGTAGATCTTATTAACTGCTCTGCAAGTGCTCGGGAACCCTAACTACATTGACACAATTATATTAGGTCCACATCCATACTGGATAGCAATTTGAGTGATGAAACCTATTTATCTATCATTATGGTCTACATTTTATGGTCTATCCGGTCTAACTGTACAGTCTTCAAACATACAGAAAAGTGCAAAAGTTTGCTCAGGACAAAACAGACATTTTTCAATACCCAGTAGCAAGATATAATGTAACTATTCTATTCTTACATTTAAATTACTCTATTAGGACAACTAGGTATACATTTTTCATATTTGATCCTGTAATACAACAAGGTATTGTATGGTGATAGGTATATTGGAACTCCACCGTCAAACGTCATGGTGTTGCTATTACCAATTAAATACTGTACTCCACTATTGCACTTTCAACTACAATGGACCCTTGGCTCGCGAACGCATCGGATGGCGAACAAATCGACGTGTGAACTAAATTCCCGAACAGATTTTCTACTGACCGACGAACAAAGCCTCAACTGATGTACAAGAAGCCAACACACGCTTCGCGGCAGAAACATTCAATTCCGGTCAAGCACTCTTGCTTGTTGAGTTTCTCTGCATTTTTGCTCTATAAGCTTCATTATGGGTCATAAGAAAGTGGAAATGGTAGTGAGAGTAAGAAGCCTAAGCGTATAACAGTTGAAATATAGAAAGAAATAATCGCAAAACATGAGAACCGTCACCATATCCTTCCACCACCGTCCACCTACACCAGCAACTACGTCTCCACCGCAAAGGTAACGTCCATTAAAATCATCTGTTTATTTCATTTAGTTTTATTTTTCTATAATTAAGGTTTTTTTCAATTTTATTCTGTTTTATTGTCACACATAAACCCATAATACACTTTAAAAACATGTTTTTGAGAGCTGAAACACATGAATTGTATTTACATTCGTTTCAATGGGAAAAATTGATTCGGGTCGTGAACAAATAGGGTTGCGAACCGTCTCGGAACGAATTAAGTTCGTGAGCCAAGGGTCCACTGTAGTAAGCTGCTGTACCATTGTCCCTACAAACGTACTCAAAGTGTCCCAATAGTCTGGATCCATGCGCATTTGCCTTATGTGAAATGTAATATTTTTCTTTTTATTTCAGATCCAAGATGGTTACGAAACTAACAATAAGAGTCTAAATTCGTTGTATATGCAAGTGTTGGGAAGTCCAAGGCCGTCAATTTGAGCATTTGTTCTAAGATCTGTATTTAAATAAATAATTGCCTGTCGAGCCACACTTTTGAGACACCCTTCATTTTTCATGTCCATAAACAACTACATTGTCATTGCTAGATTTGACGATTTTTTTTCCCTCCTTTCTGCAAGTTGCAACAACATTTCATTTTACACGACAGCAATGAAGCTGCTCTATATTTGATGTATAAGGTTTCCGAGGTGTACCTTCATTATCACAGGTTAGGCCTCCAGAAACAATACTCATATAAAATCAGCACAAAAAAAAGCAATGTATGCCCTATGTTGCCTTTGTATTTAATGTGATCTGAGTATTCTTTATTAAATCCTATATCCAGGGTAGTGCTAGCTCAGGGCTTAAGACGTTGGACTAATGATTGGAAGGACGTCAGTTCCCAGCACCACCACCCTGCCGCTGCTGGCTCCTTAACCCTTAACATACCAAGCCTACGTCGTCAACGTTGTTTACCACGCTGGGGTCATCGGAGGACCCCATGGTTTTTTCTTTCATTTCTCAGTTGCTCGATCAGTAGATTACTCAAAATATGTTTTTTGGGTTTCTGAAACTATATTCCGGCATATTTTATTCAACAATATTTTGTTTACTTATTTCAACAGTAGCAATAGCCAGTAGAATCCATATACTTTTCTTCATAAAAGTGTTTACATTTTTACATCCCAACTTCACACGGTTCAATCGTGCATGCTCATGAAAACTCTCAGGGGCCATCTTGACGTACGTCTGGCGCAAGAATATTCAAAACAAGAATTGATCATTCAAATTTGTAACGTAGTAACGTAGTAATAGATTATTATTATTATAATAAATTGATAGCATGACAAGGGGGTCCTGCCGGGCCCCCAAGGTTGTTTTTATTTTTATTTTTTACGTTTTTATGAAAGAATTTTATATAAGTCTAATTATATATATATATACACAGTATATCCCCCTTGGTGTGTTACGGGTTAACCAAGGCCCTTAACCTTCACCTGTTCATTTCTATAAATAAATCCATAAATGTCAGGCGCTCTTGATAAGGGCCTCCGCCAAATGATGAAAATGTAACGAAATATCTCCACTCTTGTTTTAATAATACATAAACTGCCTGGATTGTTCTCAGTGTCCTCTGAGAGCAGCCTTATCCTTTCTCTCCTGTAATAATTGTGTATTCTAAACCTAAGGGGAATGCAAACCTTTCCACTCACCTCTACCACATCTCACCCTACACACACCCACACCCACAGACACACACACACACACACACACACACACACACAGACAGCTGACATAATCTGCTCAAATGCGTCACATAAACACATTCCCTGGATGGAGCAGGCCTCCTGTCCTACTGTTTACCCACACTGGGTTTAATCCAAGGCCAGAAAAAAATCACCCTAACCCCAAGATCACCTTGACCAGCTTGATGGAACACGCTATACATGTGTATACATCATGTCACAGGGTTTGAACTCGTTCTTTTGCCAAGCAGCAAACGAACCTGACAAAGCTTAGAAACCTGGTAGAACGAGAAAAGGCCCGAGACAGGCGTGCGCCCTGAGCACTATGGCAGCACCCAGCACTGCACATCCGTCTCCAACAGCCTACACGTCCTTAAAACCCGCTTTCGGTGTACCTTTTAGCTCGCTGATAATATTGCCGAGCGTGAAGCAGCGCTGTGCATGCACTCCCCCATCCAGGCTGCATAATCAGCGCTCAGGAGCACCGCATCTCTGCGCCGGCGCCCAGGCAGTCCCACAGGCCCACGGTGCGCTCTGCGCTGCTCCGACCTGGGAACAAATGCCTCCGGAGCGCGAGCTCCACGGACAACACGGCCGACGCTGGCTTACAGACTGGGCATGCACAGGAGGAAATCCGTGGTGTCACATCGAGTATGGACGTCCTCCTCCTCCTCCTCCATGCTCCATCCTCTTACTCACATCATCACCAACAACGGTCTCCACCTGCATCCACAGTGCGCCCCCTTCTGGCTGCAGGCGAAAAATCTCCCCCTCAGCCTTGACTTCTCCTCCACAAGCTCCACAACAGAAGGCTAAAAGCAGAATGGAGAGAGGCATGGTAGTTAAACTCCTAGTCTATATAAATACATAAGGTTTAATGGATTTAGCTTGGTAGCCCAGCACTGTGCTAGATTTGTTTGTTTGTTTGTTTGTTTGTTGTAATTCATTTTAATTACTGCTGAATTGGTAGTTATTTCTATTAAAAAATGTGATCTTTACTTCAGTATAGCCTACTTTTTTTGTTTTACTTTTACATTGTAATCAATTAAAACAACAACAACAACAACAACAACAACAACAACAAAAACCCTATCACGTAGGGTTAATTATTTGATGTTCTGGACTTGGTTTGTTGGAATTGTTATGATTTTTTAAAAAATGTATTTATTAGGCTAGCATTGTTATTCCAGGATCGTTTATCCCCCCCCGACTTATTTAATGGAATTCGTTTGGCTAGCCATGTATTTTGGGGCCAAGATCTGCAACTGTTTTATTTCATTAGTTCTTCTTGGTTTCAGCTGAACTCCATCCATCCATCCATCCATTATCTATAGCGCCTATTGATTAAGGGGAGCAGGGACGCGGGAGCCAATCCCAGCTGACTTCAGGTGAGAAGTTGGGTACGCCAATCTTATTGGAGGGCTCACACAGAGCTGAACAACCATTCACACTCACATTCACACCCATGGGTGGTTTCGAGAAGCCAGCTGACCTAATCTGCATGTTTTTTGGACTGTAGGAGGAAACTGAAACAACCTGAATGAAACCCATGCAGACAGAGGGAAACTGCAACTCCACACAGAAAGGGCCCCAGTTGGCTAGCAGGTTCAAACCCAGGACCTTCTTGCCGTAAAATGACCACAGAACCCCTTTATGAAACCGTGAACCATTCATGAACTCTCCAGGAAACCATTTTGTAGTATAGAGGGAGCTTAATATTTGAAAATCAGTCCAGTAAACCTCAGAAAACCATGGTCTAATAACATGACACCTGGTAGGCCAACAAGTCTCCCAAATTCCTTTTCAGCAATAAATTGGGCAGGGGGTAGCTCAGGGGGTTAAGACGTTGGCCTACTGATCGGAAGGTTGGGAGTTTAAGTCCAAGCACCGCCAAGCTGCCACTGTTGGGCCCTTGAACAAGGCCCTTAACCCACAAATGCTCAGTTGTATAAATAAGAAATATGTAAGTGGCTCTGGATAAGAGCGTCTGCCAAATGACTGTAATGTAATGTAAATTAAATAATGGATGTTACGTAAAAGCTTAATCACAGTGTTGGTACATATGGCATGTCCATTGCTTTAAATAATAATAATAATGAGGAACTTAGTCCTTGTGTTTTCAATACAGTATTTTGAAACACAACAGAACTGCAGTGCCACCAACAGTACACATGGAGGCGCCACATGCCCAGCACAGCAAACTGGATGTAGGCTCCCAGTGAAAGACCAGGGCCTAAAATCTAGAGCAGTGCTCCTCAATCCTCGTCCTGAAACACAACCCACCCGCAAACCTTGTTGTTCTGCTTTCTCTAACCCTAACAGACTGAATTTGTTCAGGCTTGCTTAGCTGATGAGTTCAATTAGGTGAGTTGGGAAACATGGAAATCATCAAAATGCTCAGGAGGTAGGATCGAGAAACATGGCTCTAGACTTTTCCGTTCCCTGACACATATTATATCTCGAAGAGTTGAATAAAGAGCTGATCATCTGTAGTGTTAAAGTAGGTAGAAATGATCAGAACAGCTCTGAGGAGAGGGGAGAAATGGGAAACACTCCCATCTAACGAGCGAGCGGTTTTACGAGTTCAGTTATTTAACTAGTTATAGTTGTAGAAATGCAAAAAAATAGTACATTTACGAATGTTTAATTAATGTCTAATTACTCTTTATTCCAAGTCGACAAGTATACACTTTATACACTGAATGCACCACACGAGGGAAAACCCAACCCCGGTATTTTTTTTTATTTATTTATGTTTTTGGTCAACATGCGGAAAAAACTTCCAACGATCTGAACGAGGATAAATATTTTGCAGGCAAAACAAGGATTACTTTCACCGCAGCACAACAGTAATGCTTACGTGGTGGGGAGAGGATATCTCTAGAGCCTGGCATAGGAAACTGACCAACTGTTAGGAATACAGGAAATACATACATACAGGGAATACATAGGAAACTGTTTTGTTTAACGGCTTTGATGTGTCACATTACTGACACGTCACATTACACATAACTTGCCGAAATACCTTTGATCCATATTCCACTGTCTATTTTGCTATTGTTGTTGGTGGCGGTGGTGAGTTACCGCATTCTCCGTTGGAAGACATAACCAGAATGAACGAAAACCTCCCGAACCTAAGTCTTAATTATTCATAAAATGAAAGTAGGTTTTATGAAACACGAAACAAACTTAATGAGCACACGATGAACATCACCTACAATGAATTATGTTATGGATCTGACTGAATGTAATATTAAATCACTGTAACATTAAGCATTATCACTTACAATATATACCGTATATTTCTACATTTGTCTTTAATGTCAGTCCATTATGTCAACTGTATGTATATGAGCGGTGTGTGAGTTTAGGGAACCGGATTAGATAACTCGTGGAACGGGTTCTGGTGACCCACTAAACTCTTGACCTGTGAGGGGAACAGTGCGTGTTTAATTGACCCGCTGTCCGTCGGCCTTATCACAAAAGCAGCGAGTAAGGAGTGACAACAGGGAACGTGTTTGCTGCCGTGTAAAATGAGGGCATGGGATGTAGCAGGGGGTCATGAATGGTGCAGCCAGTGTGCAGTTCAGTGCCTTAGGAGTGTGTGTGTGTGTGTGAGTGCTCTCTGAGCTGCACTGGGGTCATAGAGAGGTGAAATACATGGTGGAGGTACAGTACTCAGATGTTGGCCCATGGCTGGTATTCCTCTTACTATGATGTTTGATGATTTTTTTTTTTTTTTTCCGTGAGTTAGTTTGTTTATGGTTATAAATGACGCCCAGATTTCACCCACACTGATCTGATAAGCTCTGATGTGGAGTTGCACCTGGTAACACCTTTTCTAGGCAGGAACGTAACAAATATGTGAAAGGTTATTCGTGTAAAAAAGTAACATATGATATAGCAAACAGGATAAAAAAAAAGATTTATTCGGAAGACTCATAATATTTCAGGTTAAACAACGAATCTGTTGATTTAATTATTATATTGAAGTTGTTGATTTTATTATTATATAAAAAAAAATTGTTTTTTTATTCATTTGTTGAGCCATACATTAAGTGGGCGTGAGTGCCACTCGGTTTCAGTTTGAGCTCGGCAGACGTTCGGTTCTTTGGCGAAGAAGTCAGCCCTAGGGACCCTGTGTCCTCCATGGAGGCTTGTCCTTATGAAGACCGGGACCTCTGCTTGCCCCCAGTTGACATTCTCAGCTTGGCTTTGTCAGCACCAAGGGCCACGTTTTCCTGACAGTCTTGACAACTCTCGGCTCCTCTGTTCTCTGCCGCTCCGTCTCTTCCCCGGGCTCAGATGGAGAGATTCCCTTCCCTGGAAGAGGCAAAGGGTCCCAGAGACCAAGCTGTTAATTCAATCAGGAGTGTGGCATGCTCAATTAGGCACCCATAAGGGCCCAGGAAGGGTCCGCGGGGCCCTGTGGAGGGCAGGCAGCCCAACCTCTCTGAACCATTAATTGGGAATGACAGTGTGTAAACATTTGGGTGAATAGGCAGCACAGGTGCTGGACACCCAAGCCCTGTCTCAATGGCCCTTTTCACACCCAGATCCCCTCTGCACTCCCGCACTCTCACTCCTTCTTCTTTGTCTAACGTTACGTAAGGTGCAACAATGATGGGGTTGGGAGAAGTTGAGCATTTAAGTACATGTGTAGAAGAAAAGAACAACGGTGCTTGGCGAGATGTGGAATGAAGAGGCTCCTCTGATTCAGGAACAAGAACCCACTGCAACCAGAACATGGAAAAGATGTGGAATTCACCAAATGAAAGCCAGATGAGAGGCTTTAAAGGGAGCAGACTCTCCTTCTGACCTCCCTATTTTTTTTCCCGAGAAGTCCTCTTTCCTTTGTCCATCCTCCTCTTTCTTTCAACTCTTCTGCTTTTCTTTTCTTCTGTTCCCTCACAAGGAACTTCCAAGTGGAATATAAAGTAATCGGTCAATAATCTTGTGTGTGAGCAGGAACTGTTCATTTTACATGATGTTAATCAGGGTCAGCTGATGTAAATGGGCCTTGTTTCACATAAAAATAAGGCTCAGTTTTTGGCTTCAGCATAATCTTATTTGGCATTAACGCAGAGCGGATTGTTTTTTGACTTTGTGGAACTAAGTACAACACAACCACCAGTGGACCCTCGGCTCGCGGACGCATTTGATGGCGAACAAATCGATGTGTGAACTAAATTCCCAATGAAAAAAGCCAACCTACGCTTCACGCCACATACATTCAGTTCCGGTCAAACACTTGTGGTGTGAACGTGTCCAGTGTATTTTTGCTCTATAAGCTTCATTATGGATCCCAAGAAAGTGGAAATGGTAGTGAGAGTAAGAAGCCAAGCATATAAGAGTTGAAATTAAGAAAGAAATAATCGCAAAATATGAGAACTGCCACGATATCCCTCCGCCACCATCCACCTACACCAGCAACTATGTCTCCACCGCAAAGGTAACGCACATTAAAATCATCTGTTTATTTCTTTTAGTTTTATTTTTCTATAATTAAGGTTATTTTTAATTTTATTCTGTTTTATTACCACACATAAACCCATAATACACTTTAAAAACATGTTTTGAGGCTGAAACACATTCATTGTATTTACATTCATTTCAGTGGGAAAACTGATCCGGGTCACAAACAGAGTCTCGGAACAAATTAAGTTCGTGTGCCGAGGGTCCACTGTATACTTACTTCTGAAGAAGGTGGAATACGTTCTCGGTTATCAGTTTTTCAAAATGCATTTTTTTTTAAACTAGAAGTAAACAGACTAAGCAAAAGTCCTCTAAACAAAACACATGGTAGAAACAATACACAAAAGGGTGTCCGAACTGTACATTTTGTTTTGTGGTTTAAACAAATCAGCCGATTAATAACAAATACAGCTTTCCTGTTTCATTGGCTTACTTTTCACGTGAAACATGGTATAATTACGGGCTTGAAACATGGCTCACAAATGATCTTGCCTATCACTAAGCTTTCTTTCAGTGACCGTGTACAAAACAGAGTCCTGCTTGATGTTCCAGAAATGGAAACATTATAAAAGTAGCCTTTAGTGAAATTAGAAAGCCGCTAAGTCATACATGTGCTTCAGATGGGGCTTTCGTTGTTAAAATATGTCTCAAATGTTTTGAGTGTGAAAATGTCTGGACAAAGAAACTTTCCCCTTGATCTGGTGAAACCACAGTAAAGTGTCTAATCTCCAGATGTCTAATTACACAAGGTGAAACTGGGTTTAATGGTGAACCACATGGTATAAAATACACAGGTATTGTGATTGCTCGCCATGAACTGGGCTTGTCATGCTTATCTTATACATCAAAATAATATACAGGTGCGCGGGGGCTGGCATTCTCTCGCCTCTACATTCGTCTTGATTAAAGGCATGCGACGCACGCAGCTTGGTGATAATTAAACCCAAATCGGCAGGGAGTTGCTAGCTGCTCTTGTCTACAGACACCTGCTAATTTTCTGCCAGCTCGGTTCCTGTAAACAGACAGTGGACATCGAGGATCTATCAAAAGGGCCGGCGTGGTAATTGGGCAGCGCAGGTCGTTTCAGTTTGTTGGCTAATTCTTTTCCAGCTCTCCTTTTGTCAAGCAGTTGTTTCAAGTCCAGCCAACATGACAACACCAACACCAGGCCATGTCGGGCAACTGTCCTCCAGGAGCAGGTTTTCACACTGTACTTTTGTCTGGTGCTCGGACACTGTTAAAGCAGAGCGGGCCGAGCGAAAGTGGATGCAGAACATTAAGTGAACTCGTTAACATTCCATTAGACGCCCCTGATCCCCCTCGCAGGCGTGCCCTCCCTTTTCTCAGGATAACTTCACACAGGAGTGGACCAGCTGGCGCAGTGAGGAGCAGTTCAACCCAGCCAAGCCCTCAGGGAGAGATCCAGGAGTGGATCAGTACACGGCCCAGCTCTGCACTTGTGATAGCGTGGCTCGCTGTGTGATAGTGTAGTGCCCTGAGCTACGTGCTGGGCTCTGTACTCAGCTTCGGACTAAAAGAAAAAACTTTCCCAAGGGCCTTTTCATTTTCCACTCACATCTTTTCTGTCCACTTTCATTTTCACACAAACCTGCGTAGAAAACAAACAAACAAACAAACAAAAAAACACAAGGACGCTATGGAGATTGTTCGTTCTCGTTACAAGCCCGTTCACTGCTGATTTATAAACCATCCTGACTTACAGAGAGAGAGAGAGAGAGAGAGAGAGAGAGAGTGAGTGAGTGAGTGTGTGTTTGTGCAAGAGGAGGGAGCAAAAGGGGGGCAGGACACCTGCACACAGCTCAAAGCCCCTCTGTCTCTGCTTCACACTCAACACACACACTCAACAGGGAGCGAGTAATGAGAATAAGACTGAGAAAAAAGGGGTAAAAAAAACAAAAGAAAAAAGAAAAAGAGAAAGGATTATGACTGACCATTTTCCCCACACATATTTTTGGTTTAATTACCTTGTATTAGTATATTACAATATTTTACACATAATAGTAGTTCCTACATACTGACTATACAAAGACTACATCTAAAAAAAATGTGGTTCCTTGGTTGCCCCCTATGTAGGAACACTTACAACTAAAAGTTTCATAAACAGACGAACCCTTGAAATACACTGAGAGTGCATACTGCCTTATTTTTTTTTTTTTTTTTTTTAAGTTTTTAGTTTATTTTATTATTTGAACATATTGATATGCAGTTTGGATTTCTTTCATTCCTTGACTGATTGATTCATACATTCATTTTCTCACCCATTCATTTAGTTATTCATTCATATTACTGCATTAGTGTGATTTCTCCAGATCAGAGGTACGTCACTGAATGCAGGTGTTTGTCTTAGTGAACCTAAGTCCACCACGCTTTACAATTTATAATGATGTAAAAAATAATTCCTCAGGAATCCCTTTGGATACATATTGTTCAAAGCACAAATATAGTAAAAGTCAGGAACAGCTATTACATATGACTGAAACTCAGAAAAACTCCATACAACACTATGTAAGAAATGTAGCCAAAAGGGGGGTGCTCTTATGGAAAAATAATCAACAGTAAGACGGTGAAGTCGTGTTACTGATGATTTTTTTTCTCATACTGTAGCCCTTTCTCTCATACCACAGCAAATTGCCCTGATTACAATTATTGTATATAATGTATTAATTAATGACATGGCATTCTTAATCTGTCTCCTAATACATAACAAACCAACCAACCAAACAAACAAACAAACAGCCAACCAAACAAACAAGATTTTTCTTCTTCTTCTCTCTATGTCTTCGCATCGGCGTTGACGTCGATCCCCACACTGCCGCAAATCAGACCAGATGAGGATTGTCGTGGCTATGATCACATGGATCTACTGCATGGATTGCCAGGCCACATGCAGGCTCATGGGCAATTTAAGATAGCCAATCTGTCTAATGAGCATGTCTTTGGACTGTGGGAGGAAACCCAGGCGGACACAGGGAGAACATGCAAACTCCACACAGAAAGGCACCCGTGCCGAACCCGAGGCTCGAACCCAAGACCTTCTCGCTGTGAGGCGCCAGTGCTAACCACCACACCACAAACAAAATTAAAGAAAGAAAGAAAGAAAGAAAGAAAGAAAGAAAAAAAAGCAATGTGGTGGGGGTTTAAAGATTTAAATACATATTGATAATATAGGGATGTAGTATATAGACATTTCCAAAGTAAACAGACACCATTATTTTTAGAAAAACGTTTATTTCTAGAAACTTCCTTCTAGCTGCTCTGCCATAGTAGCCAAGTTGATCGAGATCCCTCACAGAAGTACTCCGACTCACTTGGAGTCGCTCTGCAACATCAGTGGCCGTACAACAGGGATTTATTTCAACAATCCAGTCCGAAGACACATGTCAGAGGGCCCAGGTCGACCTGAGCGGGATGCTGTTGGTTCCTTTCCTTTGCTTTTGAATTGTACAATCACTCTGTTAACTGTGACAAGAGGAATCCCAAGGTTTTGTACAATCATACGCTGGCTAAGTCCATCCCTCAGACTGACCCACAATACGCCCTCTTGGAAAATCACACAACTCTTTTACTTCTGGCGTTCGCCGCATGGCTAGTCGCTCTAAACAATTAATATCCTGTCATCTGAAATAAAGTTTGAAGCCCGAGGTGGTGTCCACATAGATAAAACAGTGTAATGAGGGGCGTCTATATCCTTTTGAGATGTCTGTGTCGATGAAGTCCTGTGTATAAAGATTTTTAACAAATAATAATGTTTCATGAATTTAACAAGTGGATAAATTGGGAAGTGTTTGGCAGAAGCCCAGGCAGCTTTAATATATAGGTTGTATAAAAAAGAAATGTACATTATCACATTGCATAATGGCAATAATAAGTGAATAGATTTTAATGATTATTTCTTTTGCATCATGTATATTTAATTGTAATGCCAAAACTAACAAGAGAGGATTAGGAAAACCTTAGGCCATCTAGTTGTAATTAAACAAATAAAGAAACAAATTTCTATCTATCTATCTATCTATCTGTCTGTCTGTC
>JAQMCW010000005.1:2384110-2395378 GCA_030068335.1 Chrysichthys cranchii
TGTGTGTGTGTGTGTGTGTGTGTGTGTGTGTGTGTGTGTGTGTGTGTGTGTGTGTGTGTATATATATATATATAAATGAAAAAATATAAGCTGGATTTTTTTCCCCAATACATGGAGAAATTATTACTGGCATTCTTTTGTCATCATTATTTGGGTAATGTAAACCACATGCAAATAAATGCTAATCCTAACATTGTTATAGGTGAAGCCTCGCAGCTCTGAGAGAGATCATATGTCATGAATCATTTGTGTGATGAAGTCATGTGTGGGGGACGCGGGAGGGATTACCTGGAACTCTGAGGGCATGTTCAGGGCACTTCAGTTTTATAGTATTTCGCTCGACTTTTACAGCTGTGGGTTTTCTGCCCACTTGTGATGTGGTCTCTGCGTAGGAATGCCTCCTCACCCAGATTCATTACCCCTGCACATTTCATCTCCCCTTTTATACTGGCCTTGCATGAGAACCTTTAGTTGAGTGTGATTGAAAATCCTCATCATCAAAAAAAAAAAAAAAAAAAATGGTCACAATGTTGACACTCCAGAAATATTTGCTTACCCTTGCAGTCTCACGGACAAGACGATGGTCTTTAATGCCTTTAATCTGTCACAGTAAAAGATAATTAAAAATTTTTTGTTTGTTTGTTTGTTCATTTATTTATTTATTTATTTTTTACAATAATCCTTGACACTCAGGCATGTACTACTTAGACTTCATTTTTTAGCCTTGGATTACATTTGCTTGTTTATAGATATATGACGTATATGTGTGTCTGTAGGGTTTATATATATCATATTACTATCTATCCCTAGGTTTAGGACTATATATTCTTTCAAATGATCAGCAAAAGGATAGCATATAGGTATCTATCTGTATGGAAGTCTAAAATTGTTGTGCCTTTAACTTCATGGTATAGCGCAGAGACGTCAAATCACAGGTCCATTAAAATATGGCTCGAGCCATTGTAGCCTATTTAAGAAAAAAAAAATATACAATACAAGTACAAGTAATTTTAGAGGTCACTGTGTTTCTGCGCTGCTTTGGTAAACCGCTGAAGGCTATGAGGAATATTCCCAAATCCACTGATAAATATTCTAGAAGTTTCCCTAAGCCTTTTGAGCCCTTGTTTTGCTTCTGCAGTGTTATACGAACTTTCCCCTATGAAAATCTGTTTTATGTTTCTCTTATGGTTACCATTGTTTTCATACCATTCCACAGCGTTTTTTGTTTAATTTTGACTCTTTGACTGAATGAAAAATGACTATGTGGGGGGAAAAAAGTACACAATGAGCAACTCAATATGTTCAACAAGCCAGGAATTAAACACTTGGTGATGTGCTGTTATAGGAAAATAATCAACAACAAGGTGGAGTGTTGCAGCCTTATGGTAAACTATGTTACGGTTACCACCTTGAAGTAGATCATTTGCCAAAAACAATATCCAGGATTGCATAGGATTTATTCCTTTTATACCACAGCAATTTGCCAACAATACATTTATTAACGCATGATCATAATATATACCCAGTCGTAGTTATAGGGTTTGTATATAATACCTAGTTAGTCCAGAATGCTGCAGTAAGTCTCCTGACTAGAACCAAAAAATGACCACATCACCCACCCCTCACTCTGCACTGACTCTTGAACAAATTTTGCACTTTTTATGAAATACTACTATTGACCTACGAAGAATTGGATGGTCTTGTGCTGCAGCACCTGAGCAAATCAGAAAAGCCCAGAAGTACAGTACAACTCAGGTACAGCAAACACTACTTCCGTCAAAAGGTGCAGGCTCTTTGTTGGTACCTAAAATAGTAAAGGCTACCGCAGGGGGCAAAGCTTTCTCTTACAAAGCCCCACAGTTATGGAAGAGTGGCAGGAGTGCAGAATGTAGCCGGACCAAGTGCAGGTAGAAGGCCTGCAAACATACTTATTAAATAAACAAATGCTATGGTAAAAAGTCAGTAAACAAATTAGTGATCCCAAAAAAGCGGGCAAGAAATAGATGAGGCGCAAACAGAAACAGAGTCAGAGGTAAAGCAAAAGGCACAGACAGTAAAAATACCACACTGGTAACCAAATTACTAGGTAGTAGCCAACATAACGCAAAGTTCAACAAGAAAGCTGTGTAACTGAAAGTCCTTAAATAGTGTGTGTGTGTGTGTGTGTGTGTGTGTGTGTGTGTGTGTGTGTGTGTGTGTGTGTAGATTGGATGCACCTGCATCCATTAGGTTCAAAGTCCTGGTGTGTGTCAACCATCTTGGTGCTCATGGGTAATGAAGTCCAAAGAGCACACTGGGCAAGTAACGAGGGGCAAATCCCTGACAAACAGCCTTCCAATTTTTGTTCGGGATGGCCTCGGTGTTTAAGTCTAGGCTGAAAACATATTTGTTTATTGATTTTCCTTAGGTAAAAGAGAAGATCTGGAGGGCTCACAGGCATAGAGTGTTTTGGTGAACTGAGATGTTTAGATTGCAATCGCTACTAACAGTTTTGCACTCAAGTCTCCATCACTGAGCGGTTGATACATTCAACCAAATAGACCTCATGTTAAAACTAGAATAAATTTAAAATAAAAAAATAAGCCTGACGTCCAAAGTTAAAAAGGGCTATGCAAAAAAAAAAAAAAAATTAAAGCTGAAAATGACCTAATTGCATTAATGTGAATAAAGCGGACAGTCAGAGTATATGCATATTATATAACCATAACACATTTCCGTTTTACTTCACAGAAACTAAGCAAAGATTTTCAGCACTTAATGCACTTAAAGTGAGTGGACAGTCGTGTATGTATATGAGGAAATTACCAGACAGGACCAACCTTACATATACACAGAGATGCATGTAGACACACACACACACACACACACACACACACACACACACACACACACACACACACACACACACACACACCTATAATATATAAATAATTTAATTTAACATATTAATTATTATTAATAATAAAACATAAATATCCAGTGTTATTTACAAAAGTGTTAACAAATGTATGAAGTGTGCAGTTCATGGGCTTTAGAAAGACCTAGACTGTCAAATTATTGTTGGCGCAATTCTTCCTGATTAATCTAGCCCTTCGGTAGATGTTCTGACTTTTATGAACAAACTTAAGAAAATGACAGAATTATGACAGGATGATGATAGAATGAGAGAGAGAGAATGTTGTGTAGACTTGGCATACCAGTCCAATCGCTGCCATTCTTTCAGAGCCAACTCAAAAATTCACCACGCTGGTGTGATTTCATCAGGGATCACATGGGAGCTTGGGTATGGACAAGTGTCTGAAAGACTACCGGAGAGATATCATTGAGATGGGAGTGGGGCAAGGGGGCACATAGGGGTGGGGTGCAAATGAAGGACCTGGAACTATCGGAGTGTGTGAACAAGTGTTAATCCCCGGATGAAGTGTATACACACTCAAGAGGTGCCAAGAAAGACTGGATGTTGGATCTCGAATAGATATAATCACTCCTCAATCCTATAAACAGGTAAGGGACTCATTATATGGGTGTCTTGAATTTAGAAATTAGACATGATTTGATGATCTGTCAAATAAATATCCTAATTAATGCCTGGCAATGTATCATAACAACATCCCGGAGAGGTGAGTCAATTGGTAATTCAGTTACCAAATGCAGTGGCTTTCCACAAGGTGTTAAAAGCTTCCTGTGTTTGTTTAGTACTAACGACCTCATTACTAATGATACATGGTGGACACTCCAGAGGAAGGGGAAGCCAGGAACACATTTAATCTGCCCCAGCAAATTAACCTGGAATCCATGGTCTAAAATAAACCTGGCATGTGGAATATAATTGAATTGCAATATTCAATTATATATATATATATTAATCTTTCATTTTCAAAACAAAGGAGTTAACCCCGAGCCAGAAACTCTCTGTTTACAATTTTTCCTTTTTCAAAACTAAAAACATTCTGTCTCTAATCATGTCTTTCCTTTTCCATTTTTTTTTTAAATTTGTAAATCATTTTACAAACTATATTAATTTCCCTTCACTTCACATCAGTATCATGTTTTATATAATTATTCATTAAAATCGGTATTAATATACACTACATGTTCAATACATTTATACATTTATAATGTACCTTGCAGATAAATGCTGATAAATGAAATCATTTAAGTGTTGTTTATGTGTTTTTAGCCTACTAAACAAACTGATTGATTGATTGTTAAATTACATTTATTTGCCACTTGACGAATAAATGTAATATATCTACGTGACCTAAAATGTGTCTGACACCCCTGCTCTAGATATACATCATACGGAATATACATTCAGCTCTGGGACTTGCCACTTTAAGAACCTCTGATATATGAACTATATCTGGAAATTCAAGCTCTTAAGTAAATATGAATATTAACCCCTTTGTCTGAAGAAGTTACAGACATCTGACAAGCTGATGGCACTTGGAGAGGTTAGTGTTTTCCTTATTGTTTATTTATAAAGTACCTTATTAAATGTACATTTTTGAGATATATATATATATATATTAGCTGATCTTGTGTGTAATAATACAGTATATATAAAGTGAATGGGAGGAATTATGGGAGTGGTGTTGGTGAATACATAAGTCTTAAGGGTTTCCAACATTACACCTATTGAGCAATGGGTAGAATTTGAAACTGTGCGATATAATTATATAATGAATGTGAAGATATGGATTTCTAAAGAAAACGTGTGAAGGAGAACCAAGAGAAGTTCGTGCTTTGTGTGAGAGTACACATGAGCATTAGTCAGTGTGTGTTTACACTGAGCTTACAGAACTGTTTAATCATGACAGATGTGTTTGGTTTTTGTGGCCAGAGTCAGCTGACTGCCACACTGCTAGCCTCTGTGGTGGCGGCGGTGTTTGGCTCGCTGCAAATCGGATACCACACCGGCAATGTCAACTCTCCAGCCAGAGTGAGTACATGACTCTGGGTAGCATGGCACGAACACGCACATCTCACTGAGTAAACTTTACAAAGTCATGAGAGTTTTCTGTTCAGCCAGCCGTGGACTTGGAAGGCTTAATGTTTACAGGCAGGTAGCTACAATGTCTGGACCGTGTTGATTTATCGGCTCGGTGTGTGGATACTGTGCAACGTTCTCCATTTGGTATTTCATTCCAAAGCTACCAGGATGGCCTTCCAGGTCTTAGTCATGTCTTTCAAGGGGATGAAATGCAGTCTCTTAAAGTATATTCATTAATTCTGTGAATTTGGCATGCAAATTGTATCTGATGTCACAACTGAAATACAGAAACACATTTAAAATGTGAAATTATGACAACCTTCTCGCTGATATATATATATATATGTTTATAATAGACTGCTTGTTAACAAGGACCTTTGTCTAATTGAGAATCGTTTTAGGAGTCCCTTCCCACCAACATTAGGTTTCAAGAAACTTTAGGAGATTTAGGGGAAACATAAAATGTTCCTGTGAGCTGCAACTCACAGTGTGTTTGCAGTAGAATTATTAGGAGTGGGGAAAAACCCTAAACAACTGGGCTAAACGCTGGTCTACCAGAAATAAAGGGACCATTAATCCACGATGCACTAAATCCAAGTACATTTTTATCTGTATACTGCTTTTAACAATAGATATTTTCACAAAGCAGCTTTATAGACATCCCTCGCTCCCTAATGAGCAAGCTGAGACATGATTAGGAAGAAACCAAGCTCAAAAGTGAGTGTTATCTTT
Organism: Chrysichthys cranchii; assembly: GCA_030068335.1. Lineage (NCBI taxonomy): Eukaryota > Metazoa > Chordata > Actinopteri > Siluriformes > Claroteidae > Chrysichthys > Chrysichthys cranchii. The sequence continues at coordinate 2,389,836 of JAQMCW010000005.1, forward strand.
ATTTACTCAGATCATTGAAGATTTCTTCAATGTTACATGGAAATCAAGACACAACCAGTCCATGCCTGACCATACTTTAACACTTCTGTGGGCTCTCTCAGTCAGCATCAAGGACTTCGGAGCCCTGTTGGGGTCACTGGGCGTCAAAGGCCTGGCTGATTCCTGTGGGAGGTGAGAACTGGCTTTAGGAATTTGTAGTTTTGCTTGTTTTGTACGAAGAAAAGGAAAAGAAAAGATAGGGGAAAAAAAGAAAAACGGAGCCTTTTTGTATGCTTAATGGTTCTGATTTTACTTTTATTCTTTGTTTTTTCCTGTAGGAGAAATGCCATTCTCATAGCAAACACTTTGTCTGTAGCAGGCGCCTGTCTGATGTTCTTAAGCAAAGTAGCTAAATCTTTTGAACTTCTTATTGTGGGACGTTTCATTTTTGGCATTTTCTGTGGTCTGGTGATGAGTCTGAACCCGCTGTACATCCAGGGTGTGTCCCCGATTAACCTCCGCGGTGCCTTTGCAACTCTTAACCAGGTGTCTTTTGCCTCTGGCATTTTCCTGGGCATGGTGAGAGACCACACATACGTTCTTTTCATCTCTTATTCATCCTTTAAAAACTCTCTAATTATCATCTGGTTCTCATCAACTGAAAACGAACTTAGACTAATTCTGTTGTTTGTGGTGGATGTTACAGGTGGTGGGCTTAGAAACAGTCCTGGGCACACGGAAGTACTGGGCGTTTATGCTGTCTCTGTCCCTTATTCCGGCTGTCCTTCAGTGTATAATCTTGCCTTTTTGTCCAGAGAGCCCACGCTATTTCTTCATCAACTGTGGCAATGAGAAAGAAGCAGAAGCTGGTGGGTGTGAGAGAAATTTACAGCTTCAGGTTTTAATTTATTACTAGTTATCACTTATTATATCTCACCGGCATGTCTCATTTTCATTTTATCTTCAGCTTTAAGAAGGTTAAGAGGAAACCCCGACATGGTAACAAAAGAAATGGATGAGATGAGAGAGGAAGCATCCCACAGTGAAGCGAGAGTATCTATCGGGGAATTCTTCATCAAGCACTGCTACAGACAGCCCATAATACTTGTTCTAATCATAAATCTGGGAAGCCAGTTATCTGGGTTCAACGCGGTTAGTGTTCATAAAGTAAAACTAAACAAGCCTTTTCATGCTCATCATCATCTTTGCCTTTGTTTTGGTGATTAACAGGCCCTTACAGTGCAGTGCAAAAGTTTGTATTCCCTTACGACTAAATTAAGAATCTGGTACATGTATTTTCTTGGAACACAGTCAGTGTGTTCATTTTCACCGAAGATTTTTCAAGATCAATATCTTAAAAAAAATGGTCAAACAGCTGTGGCTAAGTGGTTAGTGCTGTCGCCTCACAGCAAGAAGGTCCCGGGTTCGGCATGGGTGCTGTTCTATGTGCATGTTGTCTGCATGGGTTTACTCCCACAGTCCAGAGACATGCATGTTAGGTGGATTGGCTACCCTAAATTAGTGTGAATGGTTGTCTGTTAGTCTGTTAGGTTGTCTGTTAGGCATGGGACCACGCCCTGTAAAATGCATCCAGCCAGGAAATGTCAGCTGAGCCCCACGGGTTCCGCTTGATGCACTGACGTGCCGCAGCTTGGCACACCTATGGGGTGGTACAGAAAGGAAAGGTGAGTTTCACAGCAAATTAGTTGGTATTTAGTTAGTATCTGAACCTGGTCGTCTTAATTATGCTGTTTGCTTTGTTCTTTGTAACATCTTTTATAACTTTGGCATGACCTTTATTATTATTATTATTATTATTATTATTATTATTATTATTATTATTATTATTATTATTATTATCTTGTTGTAAAAATAATGCACATTCCATCTCCTTCTTGCAATTTCATGTTTTTTTGCAAAATAACTTTATATTTCCCACTTTTTCCATTCAGAATGCATGGAGGATGCAGGCCTTAGCAAGTTTCATCTATAATAACAACAATAATAATAATAGTTACATCTGTAATATTGTAATATGTATCTATTTTTGAAAAATAGAATCATTGAATGCAGACATGTTTTTTCAAAGGGGGTCTACTGCATGGTATAATTACCCATACGTCCAGAAATGTGGTTTCACAAAAGAACATTGGGTCTCTTTTTTTTCCATCCTAGCTAAAAAGCTGAATAGTTGAGGCCCAAATTTTCTGCTAATATTCTTCTTAAAACCCACAACACCACAGCCCCCTTTCATCTCTCCTCCACCCCTAATTTTTTCAGTTGTTTATAGTGGACACTGTCTCTGTTCCTACCACTAGCCATCATTCAATACGACTCACGCGTCATTAGAAACCTCATGTTAAAGTATCATCTTTTTAAGTCCTTCTAGTTCCTGGATAAAGCACCACACTATCTCTTCCTTCGTTTTCAGCTCATAAATTATTCAACGAAAATATTTACCAAGGCCAAATTTGAAGAAGCCAAATATCTGACACTTGGAGTGGGAGCTATCAACGTGGCGTTCACCGTTGTGTCGGTGAGTATTACAGCATTCCAGCATGCTCTGAGCTGTGTGTGATCCGGGGACGCAAATTGTGATGTTTTTCAACGCAAACCAATTTTACTGACGGAATTCTGGCGATTCTTCTGTGTTCGGAAACTTGGAAACTTTTTTGTCTATTTGAAACATTTTCGCTTTCTCAAACAGGAAGTTACAACATGCTTTGTGTTAGTTGATAATTTGGCATTTGCTTCTTCTCAAAGTTGTTCCTGGTTGAGCGGGCAGGGCGCAGGAAGCTGCTCCTCACTGGCTTCCTGTTGGTAGCTTTTTCTAATGTACTTATGACCATCTCAGACTCCTTGCTGGTGAGCTTAAAGCATACATATGTTTTACAACAAAAATGAATAAATTAGCTGTTTCGAAATCCATCTAACAATAAAAGTAATGATATTGCCATTTGCTTTATATCTCCTCAGGACATAGTCCCAGACATTCGTGGTGTTCAGGTGCTTGTGGTGTTTGTCCTGATTTCAGCGTACGAGCTGGGTCCAGGGCCCATCTCTTGGTTCATTGGTGCTGAACTCTTTGACCAGCCGGCTCGACCCATCGCCATGGCTTTCACCAGCATGCTTAACTGGGGAGGGAAATTCCTGCTAGCCCTCCTATTCCCACCGTTACTGGTACGTCTTTTCTATCCTTCACAACTAAAGAACTTAGAGCTAGAGTTACTTAAAATGTAATAGAAGAAAAGGCCAAGGGGTAACTTCATTAGACTACGATAATAAGCAAGATGGAGTAGAAGCCCAACACAGGGCAAAAAGTTTAAAGGGAAATGTAACATTTCTGACATTCCTTCATGATCTGTACAAAAAAAAGGACTTCTGGAGCTGCTGGAGATTGAAAACAGTTGTATTTGAAAGAGCTGATAGTGCAATAATTGTTGACAGATACTTTTAGATGAGACACTATTAGCTGTACATCAGAGGATAACGGGTGATCGTTTTCTCAAGCACCTTTGCACCATTTGATTGAATGATTTCTCCTGTCTGGGGGTGAGACACTTAAACAACAATGTAGAAAGCATTAAAGAAATCTCACTTTGCATTGCTAGTTACTGCTACAAGAGCAATGACTTGAGGAAGTAAGGAAAAGTTCACAAAAAGTACACGTAAAAGTAAATGCAACGTGTAGTCCACAACCGTTATCACTCCTCAATGATCTATCTACTGGTTTTACCTCCTCCAGCCTCAGAAATACTTTACTTGCACTATTTAGAAACATCTACTTCAGCTTCTGCCCTTATATATAGAGTGTGCTGTAATAACTTGGCCCATGGGTTCTCCGTCTGTTCAGCTGGTTTAATATCTGGAACAATATGTTCGCTCTGAACACTGATCAGCGATGTTGGTTAACCAACTGCTTCTGTTTTGCATATCCTGATTCATTTCCTTGTCAATTTTAATATTTTGCATTCTTCATTTTTGTTCCTGGTTCCAGCACCTGTGTGGAGCTTACGTCTACCTGCTCTTCACGTCCATGGCCTTGATAGCATTTATTTACACAATGTTTCGTCTACCGGAAACAAAGGGACGAACTTTTGATGATATTGCTGCTGAGTTTCGCGGGGCTGAGAGCATTCCCCTGCGTAACAAAACAAGCTTCAATACTTTCACGTGAAGAAGAAGGCACTATAATATGGTTTGTCTGACTCAGGCCTAGAGAATACCACACTAATGCTCAAAAAAGTTAATGTCATCAGTTCAGCTCGGTAACAATTGGCCTAGGACTGAAAATGAATAATTGTAGTATCTTATTTTTATATTACTTTGAGTTCAATGTAGTTTAGAGTGTTTTCAGGGTCAGTTAAGCAAGAACAGACAATAATGTAAACCTATTGTTCTGCAATTAAGAATAAAATATAACACATTCCCCCATGTGCATTTACTCGCTGGTCTAATACACAATGCATCCATTAAACAGAGCTGTATGGAGAACCTCCCTAATAAACAGGGCACACCACTTTGAGTTAACTGTTTATGAAATCTGACATTTGTCTTGCTTACAGCAGTTGTCCAAGTTTAATAGACCATTGCACCTTGTAGAAACAGAACAGGACTGTGAGTCGACAAGACTCTGTAATAATAACAATAATTCCCAACAGGAGCAGGAGGTAGAAGAGTTCATGTTCAGATGTTTGGCAGTGATATGTGCAGTAAACAGTATTGGTGTTTAAAATGTTTAAAATGTGATCCACACTGGCTGTGTTATTGTACTTACTAGGATGCAAGAGTAGAATAAGACAATAGCGCTTTTGATTGTAAGTCAAGATTGTTTGGGGTTTTATGATTGGCGAGATATGATGAGATTTCCATTTTCATTTGTTCATTTGGGATTCTTTAGCCAGGAACGGTCCAAGCACAGACTATTAGATCTGAGCCTTTTTCTTTCTTTCTTTCTTTCTGCTTTTCTTTCTTTCTGCTTTTCTTTCTTTCTTTCTTTCTTTCTGCCTTTCTTTCTTTCTTTCTTTCTTTCTTTCTTTCTTTCTTTCTTTCTTTCTGCCTGTCTTTCTTTGTTTCTCTCTTTCTTTGTTTTGTTTGTTTGTTCGTTCTTTCTTTCTTTCTTTTGTTTGTTCTTTCTTTCTTTCTGCCTGTCTTTCTTTCTTTCTTTTATTCGTTCGTTCGTTCGTTCTTTCTTTCTTTCTGCCTGTCTTTCTTTCTTTCTTTCTTTCTTTCTTAATTTTGTTCGTTCTTTCTTTCTTTCTGACTGTCTTTCTTCATTCTGTCTTTCTGCCTTTCTTTCTTTGTTTCTTTCTTCCTTTCTTTCTTTTGTTCGTTCGTTCTTTCTTTCTTTCTTTCTTTCTTTGTTTTGTTTGTTTGTTCGTTCTTTCTTTCTTTCTTTTGTTTGTTCTTCCTTTCTTTCTTTCTTTCTGCCTGTCTTTCTTTCTTAATTTTGTTCGTTCTTTCTTTCTTTCTGCCTGTCTTTCTTCATTCTTTCTTTCTTTCTTTCTTTCTTTCTTTCTTTCTTTCTTTCTTTCTTTCTTTCTTTCTTTCTTTCTTTCCTTCTT
>JAQMCW010000005.1:2426255-2446530 GCA_030068335.1 Chrysichthys cranchii
GGAGATTTATGGATGTAGTGAAGGAGGACATGAAGTTAGTTGGTGTGAGAAAAGAGGATGCAGAGTTGGATGGAGACAGATGATTCGCTGTGGCGACCCCTGAAGGGAACAGGCGAAAGGAGTAGTAGTTGAAGACAAGGTTTAAAACCGTAAATGGCTACTTAGTTGTGCTTGTAATAACCTAAAAATGACAGCGGTGATTAAATGAAAATCAAATCAAATCAAATTATACATTCCTTATAGGGCCAGGCGATTCGACCTAAAAATTGTACAGGGTGGGCCATGAAAGAGTAGCCCAGTGATGGGAAGATAAGATGAGCGATTAAATTGTTTTTATTCAGCGAAAATGGTCTCAGGGCACATTTACGCACCTACACGTGGGGCGTCAGACTGAGAGAAAGGGGCTACGGTCTCCTCCAAAGAGCTTGGCACCGGGATTGGAGACGGGCTGCTTTTTCATGGCCCATCCTGTATCTCGATATTTTCGGACATTTTCACGATACCGATATTTAATCACGATATATGCTATGAAAATAATGTTCGGAGACCAAAGAACATGCAGGATATGTATCTCATGAGCTCTTGTGAACAAAGGAAGACTGTAATATAACAGGCCTCATATTAATTATGCTAATTGTATGCATCATGCTAGGTCACAGACTCATCACTGATGCGTTCATGGGGAGTGACATTTCTGGAGGAAAGCTGATATCTCTGCTAAATCACGATGCTCATTTATTTATTTATTTTAAATTAGGAAAAGTCTTAAGTCCCAAGACTTAAAAGTCTTAAAAATTAAGATTTTTGTTTTTCCCCTCCTCTTTCTTCCCCAGTCATCAATCTGAGCACTCGGAAGCAAAGCATTTCCTCAATATTTTTGAGCTCTGATTATTCTTGATGCTAATAATTAAGGCGAAGATAGAGTTGACATGCACTTCAACTGAGAGTTTTTGCTTCTTGTCCAGCACATTACTCTTGTGCTTTCTCCAACACTGATCCGCCTGGCGTGATATCTCCACCTTTTACTTTCCAAAACGCAAAGCAAATCATTGTTTTAACCCGCAGCAGGCTGTGATTTTCATACGCCACAAACTAAAGGATTGAAAACTGAGCGCACTTATGTTGATGTCCTTCTGCCATATAATGCACGGATTAACTTGTTCACCTGGGGTCACGTGTTTTTGCTATGAATTTGACTTCTCGCCCACGTGTCGCTCGCGAAAATTGTGGTTGAGGTTCTAAAGTGGAATTTGTGTGTGGCTATAGCTGAGGTTCAGTATGTGTAGACTGTGCCCAGTAACCTCTTTTCCTTTCCTCTTTCAGTGCAAAACGGAGCTGTTGCCCAAAAGGAGACTTTAAATGATGATGAGTTCGAGCCTTATCTGAACGCTCAGCCCAGACAGGTAGGTCCTGTTACACATCCACACAATAGAGGGAGCCCGGAGACATAAATGGTGACTCAACTATGGTAGCTCCTTGTTCGGTGCCCATTATCCTCCTTAATTGCATCCTGGTCTCAGGCTTTTGTTTCCTGAATAGAGTATGCTGTAACTGCATTGTTCCCGGTTTCATTGGGAATTAACAATTCAGAATATGTGCACTCCGCATACCTTTTTCCAGCATAAAGGATGCCGGGCGCAAGCTTTTGATCCGTTTCTCTTGCGTTTACACCTTGTTGTCGTGTGTTGATTTCAGATTTTTGGTTTTAATAAAACAAAAAAAAAATTACCTGATGGTAGCTCACGCTTTACAAATTTTGTAACTTGTGGAAGCAGAGATCAGAGGCAGAAGTGCAGTAGTCATGTTCAGCACTTTGTGTTTATTTCAAATACAAATATACACACTTTTGGCTTCTTTTTTTTTTTTTAACCACCTTATCATAATAGGAAAATATCTTCATCGGCTAAAATAATGATACAGACTCAGTGAACCCAAAAACAGATTTTTTTAAAAATATAATTATTTTTTTAATAAACCCTTTCCTACTACATGTTATGAAATGGTCTTTGAGACCTCCTGGGATGTCCACTAATGTCCACCAACCAATGAGTGGATTGAATATAAGGGTGAAATAAACGCTATGGTTAAATATGTCCCCAGGGGTGCTACATGGTTAAAGAAAGTCAAATTTGCATAGCAAATTACCCCGTATTACAGTCTGTTTGTGCTCTGTATTCTTTGTGAAAAGATTAGAAGCAAAAAAAAAAAGGGATCTCTGGGTTCCTCTGCAGTTGTTTTCTAGCTCTGTTTTTTTATCCTTATATTGGAAATCTGTACGTAGAAGTATAAACAGACTCGTCACATTCGCTTTGCCATGGGTTCTTCTGTAATCTGACTAAACTTGATTAAACGGAAGCACGTTAAGCATCGTTGGATCAGAGAATGGACAGAGAAGAAATTGTTCAGGTCTTTATCCTAGACCTTGACAGACACTGGTCTAAACTCTTCTCCTAGGTTACTTCAATACCTAGGACTGGTTATTTGAATGTATTTGTAAATCTCCAATCTCAAATATGAAATCTACGTACTCCTATGTTTATCGTACCCTGAGGGCCGGACTTGAAGGTGTTATATAATTTCATCTGTTTGTCGTGTGCGACAAGTTGGAGGGAGACCCGTTCTGGATGAGATGGATACGGCGCCGGCAATGAATTCTTGGAGATGTCTAACGTGACACTTTTCGGTGCGCTCATCTAGCTGTAAAGAGACAGCATGCTGTAAACGAACACCCGGAATTCGAGTTAGCCGAGATGTGTGACCGAGGACGTTGAGTTTTTGTAAAATTAGACGTGGGGCAACATAATTACGAGTGACTCCTCATGAAAGTGAACAGGGACTCTCCTCTGCCTGGGGGTGCGATCTAAAGTAGGGGTCTCCAACCTTTTTTGCGCCATGGACCTGTTTTATGTCAAAATATTTTGCACGGACCGGGGGTGGGGTGGTTGGTTTGCGATGTAAACGGATGGGCCAGGGGGGCGCAAAGTGTTGCGATGGAACCGCTACATTCTCTGAGTCACGTGCAGTAATGCGACCAGAGTGGGATTTTTCAAAATAAGAGACCCAGAAAGCTAATAAATAAAATAACTAAAAATTTCAGAAAGATTATTATTGTTTCGCGGCCCGGCGGTTGGGGACCCCTGATCTAAAGGATTCCTTCATGGCTGTTAGTGGATTGTGTGAGGACTTAATTTTTCTCTTTGCAATCTTAATCTAAATTTTTCGTGTCTAAAGCTTTACTGACCTGCACATTTGTGTCGTCTCCCCCCAAAACACACACACACATTTTTTACTCAAAAAAAAGTGTGGTAATTTGCTTAATAACAATTAAATATCCATGATTCACTGGGTCAGAGAATGGAATGTGGGCCACTGTATGCATTTTGTGCATTTCTCATTGCTTCCTTATTAACTGATTGTTTCTCCATCCTTGCAGAGCAATGCATATACGGCCATGTCCGACTCCTATATGCCTAGCTACTACAGCCCCTCCATAGGATTCACCTACTCGCTTAATGAAGCGGCGTGGTCCACCGGTGGTGATCCTCCCATGCCCTACCTGGCCTCTTATGGACAGCTTAGCAACGGGGAGCACCACTTCCTCCCAGATGCCATGTTTGGCCAGTCGGGCGCACTTGGGAGCAACCCTTTCCTGGGGCAGCATGGCTTCAACTTTTTCCCCAGCGGGATTGACTTCTCTGCCTGGGGGAGCAGCAGCTCTCAGGGACAGTCCACCCAGAGTTACGCCTACGCACCCAGCTCACTCGGTGGTGCTGTGATTGATGGACAGTCTCCGTTCACCGCCAATGAGCCTCTTAACAAGGCTGTAGGGATGAACAGTTTGGACCAGGGTATGGCAGGGCTTAAGATCGGGGCAGGAGACATGACGCCTAAAGTTGTTGGTTCTGGACTTCCTGGAGGACCTTTGAATCAGGTATCCGCAGCTCCCAGCATGCCTGCACCTTCCATTGCACCTGCCAAAGTGGCATCCTGGGCGGACATCGCCAGCAAGCCTGCCAAACCCCAGCCTAAAGTCAAGACTAAAGGCACCTTGGGGGGCACCAACCTTCCCCCTCCGCCAATCAAACACAACATGGATATTGGCACGTGGGACAACAAGGGGGCGGTGCCAAAAGCAGCAACGCCTCAACAGCCAGCACTGCCCACCAATGGACAGCCACCCAATCAGGCCTCTCCTCAGCCAGCTACACCGGCTGGAGGGGTGCCACAGCTTCCCCTCACCAACGGACAGCTTGCACCCCCGTCTGTCCCATTAGGACAGCATCCCCAGGCTCCTAATGGGCAACCGGGTATGGCTCCACCACAAATCCAAGGCCCACCCCCTCCACCGCAACCTTCTCAGCCGACCCGTTGGGTCCCTCCACGTAACCGTGCCAACGGCTTTGGAGACGCAGCAGGCGGGGCCAGCCAGTCCCCTCCCAGTGCCGGAATAGGTGGGGTCGGTGTGCCACCAGAGCCGCACCCAGTCCTTGAGAAGCTGCGCCTCGTCAACAATTACAATCCAAAGGACTTTGATTGGAACCCCAAGCAGGGTCGTGTGTTTATAATAAAGAGCTACTCGGAGGACGACATCCACCGCTCAATCAAGTACAACGTGTGGTGCAGCACGGAGCATGGCAACAAGAGGCTGGACGCCGCATACCGCTCTCTGGGCGGAAAGGGCCCCCTGTACCTGCTTTTCAGCGTCAATGGTAGCGGCCATTTCTGCGGTGTGGCTGAAATGCGCTCGCCCGTGGACTACAACACTTGCGCCGGCGTGTGGTCGCAGGATAAGTGGAAGGGTCGATTCGACGTGCGCTGGATCTTCGTCAAGGACGTGCCCAACAGCCAGCTGCGTCACATCCGACTGGAGAACAACGAGAACAAGCCAGTGACCAACTCTCGTGACACGCAGGAGGTCCCTCTCGACAAGGCGCGGCAGGTGCTCAAGATCATCGCGGGATACAAGCACACCACCTCCATCTTTGACGACTTCTCGCACTACGAGAAGCGCCAGGAGGAGGAGGAGAATGTTAAAAAGGTAATTTTTCCTTGTAGAAGTGAAGTTGTCTAGACTGTTGTTGAACGTATATAAATAACTCGCAGTGTGGGAGTTTGCAGAAGTGATGACCAACATTGTCATTCTGCCACTGCTCTCCATCAGTCGGTGCTGGAGACGATCGCTAAAACGCAGACGAGCTTCAAACAGAAAAACAAACATTTAACGCATGCTAATGCTGCAAGTAAAGCAGTTAGGGTCGTTACATTGCTGGAGGTAGAGCAGGTAGGTAGCAGGTGTAACTTTTATTTATTTATTTTTTTGTTTGGTGGTGGTTTGTTTGTTTTTTTTTTCCCTTGAATGGTGTTCTTTTAGTAGGGCAAAATATATCCTATGAGATTTAGTGTGCATGCTTATACAACTTCATAACACATGAATATTCCCACGCATTTTGAATGTTTATTTCGATTAGCATCTCATTTGGCAGTACATGCGTTTTAATGATCTGAAGCGCGTCAGTGAGCTGTGAAAAAGCAACTGCTGTGCAAGACAAATCGCCTTTATTTATATAGCGCAAGTGTCAGCCGAACAAGTGTCGTACGGTAGCAGTGACATAAAATGCAAATACAATAAAATGAAACAATAAAAATCATGAAAAGACAGATCTGCAAATGAGTTGGAGAGAAACAAAAGTCTCGAAGTCTGTATTCTACGCCTTCATCTCCAAATCAGTATGAATTTGTTGCAAGTGTACAATCTTTAGATAAGGCATTATCACGGTTGTAAGCTGTCTGTTTTGTATATCGGAGTAAAATGAAAGGCTTTGATGTGGGGTTTTGCATTTCAAAAACACCACAGGAGGATTGTGCTTTTTTTTTATTTTTTTTTATTTTAAAGATTATTGCAGTGTGAAACTTCCAAGAGGAGGTTAGTCTTGATTGAAAGATTCATCTTGTTTCTTGTGTATTATTAACGTCATTGTAGCCTTGCTAGCGTTCTTTTGTTTTGGGGGGTTTTTTTTAGGACATTTCCCTCAATTTTCTGTTATTACAAAGCGTTTATAGGGCTATTAACATTTAAAACAAGTTGCATATTTAGCATCATTCTGTGTACAACTATTATTCGAAGGCAGTTAAGTGCTTGTGGTGTCGCAGCACACAAATCAGCCATAGTGAAAACAAATCATCTTTTGAGTCCCTCTCTGATGTCGTTTTAAAGTGCTAATTTAATTGGCGTCGTTCAGAGTATTTCAGCACCGCTGCCTTTTAGCTTGCCCTGGTGTTTACGGCGTGTCTGATTAAGAGACTGGCAAAAAAAAAAGCTAAATTTTATGTTAACTAGTGGAAAGCTTTGCTTCAAGCCTGGAGCTTGTTACAACAGCAAAGATGAACTAAAGCTGCTCAAAAAGCACACGTGGGTGTGATGCTCAGGTGTTCACAAACTTTTGCCTATGTAGTGTATTTGCATGCATCCAATCTATATGCATCTCTTAAGATGTGTGTATGTGAGCCACAAAAATCAGTGCGTTTTAATACAAGGCAGAAGTTATGGTCACTGTTGTAGTAGCGTGAATCGTTATTGTAACTGTGGGCTAGCTACTATTCACACAGAAATGCATTCCGCGGTTGTCGGTTTTGTTGGTTACTCAGAATGCTTTGTCACTATTGTTAACAGAAATGCTTTCCTGTGGCAGTTTTGCTGCTCAGAGTTGAGATACAGGTACTTGGGTAGCCCTGATGCCAGGAGCCACCCTGTGAATAAGCATGTGACGACGTCTGGAGCTGACCTCATCCCACCAGAGTTATATATACACACACCCATATATATAAAAAATATCACATACATACAGTCGTGGTCGAAATTATCCGCACCCCTGGAATTTTTCCAGAAAATGCACCATTTCTTCCAGAAGGCTATTGCAATTATAAATGTTTTGTATACACATGTTGTTTATTTCCTTTATGTGCATTGGACCAACACACACACACACACACACACACCCGCACGGGGGGGCAAATTTTATATCATTTCACAAAAAACTCCAAAACTGGGCTGGACAAAATCATTGGCACCTTTTCAAAATTGTGGGTAATCATTTTATTTCAAGCATATGATGCTCATTTAAACTCACATGTGCCACGAAACAGGTGCTGGCAATATAGCAATCACACCTGAAGCCAGTTAAAATGGAGAAAAGTTGACTCAACCTTTCTGTTTTGTGTCCGTGTGTGCCACAGTAAGCAGGAAGAGCAGAGAGTTGTCGGAGGAGTTGTGAACCAAAATTGTGGAAAAATACCAACAATGTCAAGGCCACAAGTCCATCTCCAGAGATCTTCATGTTCCTTTGTCCACTGTGCGCAACATAATCAAGAAGTTTACAACACATGGCGCTGTAGCTAATCTCCCTGGACGTGGACAGAAGAGAAAAATTGATAAAAGGCTACAATGCTGGAATAGTCTGAATGGTGGATAAACGGCCCCAATCAACTTCTAAACAAATTCAAGCTGTTCTGCAGACTCAGGGTGCAACAGTGTCTGCTCGAACGACATCTGAACGAAATGAAACGCTATGGCAGGAGACCCAGGAGGACCCCACTGCTGACACAGAAACATAAAAAAAATCCAGACTGGAGTTTGCCAAAATGTACTTGAGGAAGCCAAAATCCTTCTGGGAGAAGGTCTTGTGGACAGATAGAGCTTTTTGGTAAAGCACATCATTGTACTGTTTACAGAAAATGGAATGAGGCCTACAAAGAAAGGGACACAGTACCTACAGTCAAACATGGTGGAGGTTCAGTGATGATTTGGGGATGTTTTGCTGCCTCTGGCGCTGGGTGCCAGAGGCATCATGAAATCTGAAGACTACCAAAAGATTTTGGGGCGCAGTGTCAGAAAGCTGTGTCTGCACCAGGGGTCATGGGTGTTCCAGCAGGACAATGACCCCAAACATACCTCTAAAAGCACCCAGAAATGGTTAAATACAAAGCGCTGGAGAGTTCTGAAGTGGCCAGGAATGAGTCCAGATCTAAATCCTATTGAACAAAGTGCTGTTGGCAGAAGGCACCCTTCAAATCTGAGAGACGTTGAGCAGTTTGCAAAAGAAGCGCCGTTGAAAATTCCAGATGAGAGGTGTAACAAGCTTGCTGATGGATATAGGAAGCGATTGGTTTCAGTTATTTTTTCCAAAGGGTGTTGATCCAATGCACATAAAGGAAATAAACGTGTATACCAAAACATTTGTAATTGCAGTAGACTTCTGGGAGAAATGGTGCATTTTCTGGAAAAATTTCAGGAGTGCCGATCATTTCGGCCATGACTGTATATCAGAATTGTATACGGAAATCCTACTTGGATACTAAATGCTGCTCAAGCTGTTACATTGGTGTCATTCGACGGCGCTGGGATTTGAACTCCGTCGCAAGAGACTATTGGTATCACGTGGATACTTGACTGCTTGCCTTGAGGTAGTTAGTCTAGCTGATTCTGTCTGAATTGCATTTCTATGCCTTTGTCTGAAGTGCTTCTGAGAGCCAGTCCCTAATGAAGCTTGGAACACTCTGGGCATTAACGTTGTTCAACAATGGAGGGAGAAATATCAGCAAGGAATAGGGGAGCACACGTTTTCTCGTCGCCTGTGTGAGTTTGATGGAAACGAGAAGGAAGGTGATATAAAATTGCACAGTCTAATGGGAATCTGCGTACGTGTGATGTTTCTTTGCTTTAGCATGTTAAGTCCTTGATGGTTTGAATCCTCATATGATTCTTCTTGTTCCATGTTGAACTTAAGTGTGCAGCCTGCACAACTGATGCCATAACAGTAGTGTGAGTAGTTACAGAAGAAGCAAGGTTTCTCTTATGCTGTGAGGAAACCATTTAAAAGGGCAGATTTGCTATAAACATGTTGAGAGGAGAATGTAAAATACGTTGTCGTAGCTCGTTTCTTCTTGCGTCTACTGGCCTGTGGATGTGGTTTAGGTAGTCATGCCATGGCTCGTCCTGTGTGAAATGCCTTTCTGACACTCCTAAGGTCTCAAGAAATCTGCTCAGATTTAAGCTTTATTTATTTTTTTTTTATTTTTTTTATTTATTTTTTTTTTTAAACCCTAAAAAACTCTCCTGTGCTTTGGTCATTCAATAGTTTAAGGGCCTGTTTCCGTCAGATGCATTTTATCCGCTGCCAGTGTCTATTTTCTGTACATCACCGAACTCATAAATGCCACATCTCTCTCACCAACCAATCAAAACCATGTAGGGAGCGGGACCAGTCGATGGGTACTGGGGTACTGACCTAGCCACTTACTTACTTACTTACTTACTTACTTATTTATTGCACGTTTAGCTCATAAACTGCTGTCAGTGCCGGGACATGGTTTCTTTCCATTTTAACAAACCTTTCTAAAGTAATTCTAGTACAGTGGAACCTTGGACTGCGAGCATAATTCGTTCCGGAGACGTTTCCCCATAAGAAGTCATGGAAACTCAGATAATTCGTTTCACAACCCGCAGATATTTATATAAAAATGATTAATACAAAATATAAAGTAAAAAAATACATAAAACTGTCATGAATTTGCCTGCACGGAGCATGCAGCGCAGCTGTTCTGAGCACTCCCAATAGCGGTGCATGTCGGAGAACTCGCGCCGCTATTGGATGTTGACTATACGAATGAGCCACAATCCCGCAGTGAGTGAGAGAGAGAAGTTGTGATAACGTGAGGCTTGGCAGAAGAAGCGTATGCATACTACTCGTATTGCAAGACATCGCTTGTTAACCAAGTCAACATTTATTACAATTTTTTGCTTGTCTCGCAAAACACTCGCAGACCAACTTACTCGCAATTCAAGGTTCCACTGTATTGGCGTTCAAAAAGATCAAATGCGGAAGTGCTTGATGGGTTTTGACACCTAGCAATAGTAAACGTGTGGGTCAGCGCTGTGGACAAGCTGTGAAATTGTCAGCAATGTTTTTATTCCGAGTCTTCCAAGTGAAGGGAACAACTTTAGACTTGTGCGTAATGCTGCGCTTCTCTTCGAAAAGCCAATACTTTGGTCAACAAATGTTCATTTAAAAGGGAGAGTGCCTAAAATTCAGCTTCTTTTCTCATATCTTACAATTGGTTATATCTCCATTTGAACAGTGCTTATCACTTCTTCGTAAGTTAAATAAAAAATAAAAAAAAAGTAGCTAGAAATCTCATAGTGGTGCGTGTTTAATGCTGTTTGAACACTATTTTGTTCTGATCCTTCTCCATGAGTTAACACTTACTTTGTGATTGTCACAAGCTTCACGAGTTTCTGCACACGAAAAACAGTTCAATTATATCCTTGAATAAACTCTCGGCGTTTAGTTGGATAACTTGCCGAATCTTTATTGATGTTTATTAGTTATTTCTCCCTATTATGCTTTTGTGTTGACTTTTTCACATTAATGCACATGAACCAGTTTGTCTGCTAATTATGTTGTCTGCCTGTCTTCATCAGCGGTGTAAGCCCCGTCTACCCAAATCGCGCTCCCTGAGCTCGCTTTTCCTCTAGTTGAGGTTCTGCTGCTACTATTATTATTTTCTTTATCTTGTTTAGTTTTTCCTTCTTTTGGCACCGTGTGCATCTCAAATCAGCACCTGTTTTGATTCACCTCTATACAAAATATAACTGCAGAACTGTCAGTCTGTTTAAATGCACCATTGAAAGTTGTAGCCTGAACGGTTTGCCTATCTATTGTGTTCAAGATCAAATCATTTTCCACGTTATTAGTATTATGCAGCCTCCGTTTGCTATCGGTGCTATAACTGCCTCTTTATTCAGCACAAGACATTTACGCTTGTACCGAAAATGCCAGATGCGACGCGTCTCTCTTTCACCAGCGTCTGTGTGCAGCATTTACAGCTACTGATGACGGTGGGGGTGTTTGGCTCCTTTGTGGTTAAGACCTAGTGGTTTGGAGTTGTATTTTTGACACAGTGACTGTACTGCCCATCTGTAATTCCATAGCTGAATGCACAAAATTTAAAGAGCTTTTGTATTTTTTAAATTTTATTTATTTATTTTACCTTCTGCAGGTGGAGGTCCAGGGGAACGACCCATACTCGAGTAATCCCAGCCGGAGTCACTACAGACTGCAGGTAAGGCACGCCCTGAATAAAGCGGAGTTGTTCATGTTGATCGCTCGTAGGGTTGCCTGGCGATGAGTAAAATGACGATCATAATGATTTGATGCAACACTAAATTCTCAATTTTTCCCCCAACTGATGAACTAACAGCTTTTCAAACAATGGTTTAAAAAAAAAAAGCCTTACGGTGTTTGGATATACAGGGGGTCCTCAGTTTACAACGTCGTCGACCTACGGCGTTTTTGTGGTTACGTCGGTTGCCATCTCCCATAAATTTATTAAGAATGGCTTTAGAAAGAGGCTTTGTTTACATTCACTGTTTATCTTTAAATGAATGTGGCGCTCAGGATCGACCTTTCAACCAAACCCAACAGAGTTCATACAAACCCTGAGCGCAAACGTACGGACCGATCATAACCGAGTCCTTCACCACGTCAGCCAATCAGCCGAATGTTTTTCTTTTTTCTTTCCGTTACCTAGTTGGAGATCCAGGTGCTGTATTAGGCACTGTACTAGGCTGTTTTAACATTATATAGTGTGTGAGTTCCGACTAACGGCGAAAATCGTGTTTACGTCGAGCCGTAGGAACGGAACTCCGCCATAAATCGAGAGCCCCCTGTATACGATGACCGTATTTTATCAAACACTTCAAAGTGCTCCCCTAGAGGACACTTTTAAACATTTCCCGCATGCTCTTATCCAAAGTGACTTCTCTAAGTGTTTTGTAGTCGCCACTGCACTACCATGAGGATGGGTTTTTGATAAATATGACTCTTGGGACACCACAGAGCTGTAAGGTTAGCATTAGTCCAACATGAAAAGCCTGATGAATAGAAACAATGTTAAACTGGACTCGCACATGAACGGTGAGTCCTTAATTGAACGCGTCAGGGTCTGCTAAGCTCCATTATGTTAAATAACCAAGCTAGCCAAAAGTCACGATTTAGCCAGCTCCAGCACGTCCACGTTAAACTAATGCAAGTCCAGTATGCAAGTTGATGTGTTGAATTGAGGAAGCACTAATATCTACAGGGTAAAAACCACCCTGCTGCGTAAGCACCGTTCTTCTGAATGATTACACGTTTGGAATAAACTTAATTACATCTGAATCTCCTGATCTCATACTTTTTTTTTTTTTTGTACCCTAAATTAGCAAAGATGAATTGGAGACAAGTTGAAAAGCTGGCTCGACCTGATTCTGGGTCGAGCCAGCAGGGAGTAGGCGGCCTGAGGAGTATAAATAGCATGAACTGTAAAAATGTAGATAAATTTATTTAAAGCTGCACAGCTGAAATCGTACATGAGGTTTGGGGGTTTATAGATCCGTCATTTCTAGAAGTTAGATTCAGACTTCTGCAGAAACAGCTGCATCAAATGCCAAATGCAAAAAAATAAATAAAAATACCGGAGGTGTAGTAATGCTCTGCCCTTCAGCTGGTGCTTTTAAAATAGCCTGTGGTTATTATGCAGTCGAGAGTAATTGGTATACGATGAATGAATAAAATCTACACAGTGCATGACTTTTCTGTTGGAGATTGGTACTCTATTTTTATTTTTAATTTTTTTTTTTTTTTAAATAAATACTGGCAGCTGTTAATACAGATCATCACAGACGACAACAAAACAGAAGGCAGTAGAGTGTTAGTCGACATAATTGTAGATTAACGTTTCTTCTTTTTTACTGAAGTTAGCATTGAGAGTATTTTCTCCTTCCTAAGCCTAAACTCTCTTTAGCAGCGTGTGAAATCCTCCAGTTGAGTTGTTAGCATGGGAAACCACCTGCTTGGAAATCTAACCGTGAATGTATATGTATGTGTGTATGTATTCACCATTCATCTTTTAAAGTCACAAGCCTGTATTGATTGTGAAGCTTTATTTTCTTAGGTTTAACTATTTCCCTCTCTCACTTTCACTTCTCCTTAGGATCGTCAAGGACGTGTCAAGTAAAAGCCACTTGTTTTTGGGGGAGGGAAAAAGACTGACCCGGTCCTGCTCTCCCAAACCTTACATCCAGATGTTTTCACTGATTATTCTGGGGAAAGACTTAACCAAGGATTCAAAGCAAGAAAAAAAAAATGAATGAAAAAAAAACCTAAATGAAGACTCTTCTCTTGATTTCTGTTGACTTAAAAGACTTACTTTGAACTTGTAGTAAAGGAGGAAAAAAAAAAACGATTATTCATAGGACTACAACTTAATTCTATAGGATGCTTAGGTGATCATTTTCGCTCCTTTTTTCGTCCCTTTTTTTTTTCCTGCTGCCTCTTTTGTTCTCCCTTTTTCTTTTTTCTTTTTTAATTGTTTTGTTTTTACAGTCCCAAGAGCAAGGCTGGTCTGCCTCATCACTAAAGTCGATAGTGGATTTTTTTTCTTTTAGGATTGGATTCTAAGGCCCTGTCTGAACAAGCAATCTGTTTAATTTCTTTGTTAATCCCGCCCCCTGTGGGGTTTTTTCTTTGGGGTTTTTTTTTTTAAATCGGATATGGTCCCGTCAAGATGCACAGTGGGAGTGGCCTTTCAGTGGATGTTGCATTGTGAATAATTCTACAGTAGCCTGTGCAAAATGTCATTGCCTTTCACAAGAAGGAAAGATGTCCTTATCTCTCGCTCATAAAAGTGAAAACATATAATCATAATGAATATTCAGGGTTTTTGTTTGGTTTTTTTCCCAGGCCTGGGGGTAAGAGCAGGTTTTGGTCAGAACCGTTAAAGCAAACACCAGAGATATTAGGTTTGTCGTTTGTATAATTTTTTTTTTTCTTTTTGGTGTGCAAAAATGGGGATGTATTTAAATGTCTTCTCTGACCTTGTTTTTTTTTTGTTTGTTTGTTTTTTACCTTTTTGTTTTTGTTTTTTTTTTTGCCTTTTTCCCCCTCCAAAGTTAAAAATGTTTGCTACGGGCTGTTCTTATTGTCCTCAATTTTTCTTTCTCGTCTCTGTTTCTTAAGTCAGCATCGAGGTGGGCTGTGGTCCCTCTCTTTCTATTACTCAGTTCATGAAAATAAATGTGGTATACTCAGCACAACACGTGTTGCATTCTCCCCTTGTTTGACTGCATTCTTCACTTCCCCACACTAACCCGTATCCCAAATTGCCTGGTTCATCGATCCCTTCACCCTCGATCCCTTCGGTAACTGCCTGCGTACTCCACCCTCCATTCCTGTAGTATGTTCATGCATTGAAAAGGCATCCTGCAAAACTTCTGCCGCTGATCAGAATAATAAAAGGCTGCTAAAAAGGTGGAGTGTGGTTCAGTTTTGTTTGGGCGCAGCTATACGTATTGCAAAAAAGGAAAAGAAGAAAAAAGTGAGCAGTGGATGTATGCCCCATATGATGATGGACCGTCCTGTAAACATGGTCCATTTCATACTCTGGCCTTTGAACTTTCTACATTTTAAATGTTAGCAGATAACTGTGGTTAAGTTACATATCGTGTGTTTCTCATATTTGATGTGGTGGTGGTTGTTGAATGAGTGCGATCTGACCGAGAGACTTGAAAGGCTTTTTGCAGGATGTTGGTGTGAAAGACATCTACTTCAGGCTTCTCGAGTGCCGGTTCTGCTGACAGCTGAAATGAGGATGTACTCACGAACAGATGTCAAATTATGTATGGGCTAATGTTACACATGGGTGGGTGTGCACATATTTAACCAGATTAAACACACTGTGACAGTAATTACAGTCGAGTGATTGTGATAATCACACCTTTTTTCTTTGCTCAGTTTTTATTATTATTATTACTATTATTATTTGTATAATGTATAACAATAGACCTTGTCACAAAGCTGCTGTATGGAAATCCAGATGCAGGTTGCTGATGAGCAAGCCACGCGGTGACTGGAACCGGAAAACCCCCTGGGGAAAGATGAAGAACCTGAGAAGAACCAGACTCGAAATGCAACCCATCCTCTTCTGGGTGACACTGGATAGTGTGTTTTTATTTATTTAATTTTTTTTTTTTTTTTAATTCTAGCATTTCTCTTCCAAAACTGTATACTATAAAATCGAACCGCACTTGACGTGCTGAAAGGATATTCAACAGGAGTGTATGGTGAAGAGCCCTGGTTTAAGCACAGGACAGGCTTGGTTTATTAAATACAGCAAATGATGTCAAGGTTTCACCGTTCACAGGACGAACCATTGAAAGGATCTGGACTCAAAAGGGCGCCAATCGTCATCTTGGGTATACTGTATTAGCAGGATTATACTTCATACTTCCTCCACAGCTGTATGCTGGAAAGTCCAACAGTACTCGAGGTGTTGAAAGTTGAAAGATGTTCAGTGTAAGCGTATTGTGAGTACATGGGTAGGAGACCCAGGAGAATCTTTATGATTACAGCAGATTTTTCAAACGTAGTTCACCGATAACGAAAACCAAACAGTCTACTTTACTTGCATAATGATAACTCATGAGATTTGACATGGGTTTAAAAGTGCAAGCCTCCCTGCCATGATGGCTGCCATGTTTAGATAATGTCAGCTCAGGGACAGGAAGTGTGCAGGATGATTTGCATCTTTGCCTGCCATTATCTTTTTTAGTGAGTTCAGGGTTCATAATATATAAAGTCATGCTTGGAGGTTGAAGTCATGCATGCTTTCTGGTGCACTACATGCGTTTATCATTTTTTATTATATTTTTGATTGATCTCCCTTTCTTAAAGGTTCACTATGTAGGATCTGGGGGACCTATTGGCAGGAATGGAAAATTATATTTATATAATGAGGTTTTTCCTACCTGTAACTATAAGTCATGGTTTTTTTGTCAGCTTGGAATAAACCTTTTCTATCTAAACAGGGAGCGGGAGCTCTTCCCCGGAGGTATCGTGTTGTGCTGGTACAGTATTCTTTAGAGAGCACCTTCCATGTTTTGCATTTTTAGAGGCGGCAACATGAAACCGGAAGGGCGCATCAGGAGAAAGGCAAAATAAAAGAATGATCTCTTTAAGTAGGTCTTCAATGATTCAAAATCAGGGTGATTCTCACTACATCCAGGCAGCTAGGGGTCAGTATCAGAACTGGGTCATACTGAATGTTTATGCATAAATAAATAAAGCAAATTGCTTAGTGGCCTATTAACATTCAAGAGACCTTGACAAATGTATATCCGGTCTAATCCTGAGCTCAGGTTACTGTATGTGTGCAGTTTTGCATGTTCTTCCTGTGTTTATTCTCCCATCTTCCTAAAACGTACCAGTAGTTGGATGAGCTAAGATAAATTACCCGTAGGTGTGAGCGTGTGTGTGTGTGTGTGTATGGTGCCCTGTGTTGGACTGTGGTGTCACATCCAGGGTGTAGTCCCTCTTCACACCCAGTGTTCCCAGGATAAACTTCAGATCTAAAAACAAGAGACTGCTATTTCGTCTCAAAACGAGGACCAAATACATGGTAAGGAAGGCCATGAGGCTGGAAGATCTACCACTACGAGGAGTATAGTTAAAATGTTTCAAAGTAGCTATTGGTACACTCAGTAATGAACTTGGTAAACCAGAGATCCGATACAGGGAAAGACATTTTAAAAACCGGTACCGTGTTCTTCACGACACCAGATGGGCATGTGTCGGATAATTTACCCGAAACATTAATAAAACAAATGGTATGTTTCTTATCCTAGCTCACTTTAATGGCACCAGCCCTTGAAATGCCTTCAGATAATCCTTAAAAAAAAAAAAAATTCATGTTTGAAAAATCATGAAGCCAGTATAACGTATAAAAAACCCATTTTAGTCCACTTTCATGTTACCTGAACACGTTTACCCTGATGACATATTCTGAATATTTTACAAGTATAACATGTTCAAAAAGAACTTTGAATCATTTTCCTGAAGATCATGAGAAGCATAAAAGCTCCCCCCTCTCATTCATTTTGGTTGAATTTCAATGATATTGGGCTAGTCCGACTGACAGTCACTTAAAATATACCACTGTGTTACTCAAATTATAGATTGAAAGGAAATTATTCATTAAAAAATACGTTTTAAGTAAGTGATTACGGCGGCGTGGTGGTTAACGCTGTCGCCCCACAGTAATAAGGTCCTGGGTTCGATCCCCGGGGTCGACCTGGGCGCCTTTCTGTGTGGAGTTTGCTTGTTCTCCCCGTGTCCGCGTGGGTTTCCTCTGTGTGCTCCGGTTTCCTCCCACAGTCCAAAGACATGCACAGAGGGGATTAGACTAATTCGCTATTCTAAATCACCTGTAGGTGTGAATGTGAGTATGAATGGTGGATTGGCGACCTGCCCAGGGTGTAACCCCGCCTCTCGCCTGAAGTCAGCTGGGATTGGCTCCAGCTTCCCCCCTGCGACCCTGAACAGGATTAAGCGTCAGGTGATGAGTGAGCGATTAGAATGTTGTTCATTTCCTCATGCCATTAGCATGGATGCTAGTTAACCCCATTTTATGATTTTGCTAATTCTGTGCTGACAAAAAAATAAAACCTCAAATCCGATACACATTTAACAGCTATACAGCAATTTGCAGAGGGAGGGAGAGCGAGAGAGTGAATACTAACAGGATTATCATGCTGATGAATGACGTACATGCATTGTTTTCTTGCATTTAATTTCAAATAAATAAATTTTTTTGAGTTACAAGGCCTAAATTGCATCCGAGTCATGGACTCGTACAAGTAAAGGCAGGGCTGACGTTTAAAAAATAAATAAATAAATAAATAAAATTTCAGATAAGCAGCAGGTGCCCTGGTTTTATAAGACTTTAGCATTTGTTTGTTTGTTTGTTTGTTTGTTTGTTTGTAGTGTGGTCTTATTTTTTCAGTGTTAGCATTTGTTAGCTTTTTGTTTTTATTGCTAGCATGGTTCAGCTGTCGATTTTAGCATGAACATGGCGTCCTGTGTAGCTCCTGAAATAAATGAGTGTAGAAAAGTCGTTACAAATAAGCTTTCAGACATTATTAATTCTGCTCAAAATACTCTAATTCAAGTACATCCCCATTTCAACCAGCTCCTAATAATGAAATATGTGAACATGTGTTAAATCTTGATGAATGAGAGTAAAGGGTGAAGGCTTTCCCTTCAGGAAACAGGACTAGTCAGGAAATGGCGGCCTGGTGAGAAATAAAAGGCCCAAACCAACAGAGGGCAGCAAATCTCCTGCAAACTTCCTGGCATGAGTCTCCCAGAATTCCTCTCAGAGCATTAATGTGCTTTATGTTGATAGGAATTGGTGTAAAAATCATCAGCATGATATAAGGACAGTTGCTTATATACATGAGTTAAGAATATTATTAAATTATAGCTATTATATATGTGTGTGTGTGTGTGTGTGTGTGTGTGTGTGTGCACGTCACAAACATGACTTTGTAATGTCATGGTGAATGTTACGTTTGATGTTTCATGTTTAATGCTGTAATCCAGTCCACTATTCTGAAGGACAAAAAATATATCTTTTTCTCTTTTTTCCCTGGACACACGTTTATCAGTAAACGAGGGTAAGAAGGGTGGAATGATATTTATGGATTTAAAACATTCTAAACATGTTTTGTGAAATGAAAATCCTCCAAATGCTCCAAAGGTTTTGTCATTAGAGCTTATGCATGGTTTTATTTTTGCATCAAAATATATATTACCATTCATGAGATTTTTACAGTGTGTGTGATAGATAGATAGATAGATAGATAGATAGATAGATAGATAGATAGATAGATAGATGGTTAAGTACATTTCAGTACAAATTCAGTGCAAAAACATTTTCAATTTCCCAACAAAAAATGAAATGTTGCAGAAAAATGGTTGTTTTTCACTAATGAAAGCAGCATATTAGGTAACATTCCATTTTTAGACAGGAAACATAATAAAGGCTGGTTGGTTTTGCTTGAAAAAAAAAAGCAAATAAATAAATCAGTCAAATTAAAAATAAAAAAAGCAGCAAGTGTGGCAGTCTGAGTCTCCAGAAAAATCTATCAGATTCTCCAAGACGCTCAGTAAAACTTACCAGCTGACATCCTTATAAATCAGCACAAATTGTACATGAGGCTAATGATTTTTTTTAAGCAGAGGATTGTCTCACCAGATGTTGCCTTTCTTTCTTTCTTTCTTTCTTATTCATTTATTTATTTATTTATTTTGCTTATTGCTGTGGACTGCACATTGTAGGGTTTTCTAATGTAGCAACATATAATTGCATTATTTTTGAAGGCATATTTTCTTTACAGCATTTGTTTGGATGTACTTAAGACAGTACTGCATATACTGTGTGTGTGTGTGTGTGTGTGTGTGTGTGTGTGTGTGTGTGTGTGTGTGTCTGCCTTCAGCATGTCTGTATGTTTGAGTTTTTTATAGTAATATCCTTGCATGGTTTAGAGTTATATCTGTAATAAAACATGGACAATAAATAGCAGAAATCATATAGCTATGACCCCCCCCCCCCACACACACACACACATCGTGCTTTATAAAAAGTACCATTTTATCTGTTATCTCCCTGGGTTTTATTCAGATGTGTGCAGTGCTGAAGACGCCATTGCGTTTGGTAAATATTCCAACGGTCGACCTGACAGGGAGGTCAAACCCATCCATCAACTAGAGGCCTTCTACTCATTAAAGATTTATGTCCATTATTGCAAAAGATGGAAACTGTGTGAGCGTTTGCAAAAAGTGTTGTAGATACCGTAGTAATCTGTGTGATTCTAGGTGTGTATTATAAGAAGAGTGTAAATTCTTGTTCTTAGATTCTTGTGTGTGTGTGTGTGTGTGTGTGTGTGTGTGTGTGTGTGTGTGTGTGTGTGTGTGTGTGTGTGTGCGGTAGAAGTGAACAGTGTGTGAAGTGGCACGTGGCGATGCCTATGGCCTCTCTAAATCAGGGTGCCTGAGGGCTCCACTTTTGACCTCTCTCTGCGTTTCACTCTCTTTTGCTGTCCCAGAGGAACACACAGCCTCTCGGGACACTGAAACGACAGCAGGATGGGGGACGGCACGTGTCTGTCTAAGAGCAGTGCATTTTAGACAGTCACCGTCTGCCTGTCTCCAACCCCAACCCCCTTTCAGTCTTGTCCAATCGGGGCCTCAAAATATACCGCCACAAAGACTCAAGATTGAGGTGCTTTTCATTATTTTTATCATGAAAAATTCCAAGGTGACGAGAACAGATAATAGAAATGTCTGTTAACTGAGTGGCCTGAATGAGACACACAAACATATACACACACACATTGATTATT
>JAQMCW010000005.1:2485052-2496995 GCA_030068335.1 Chrysichthys cranchii
TCAACATAAAATGAACACATGAAAATTGCAACCGCTTGATTTTTTTAAAATTAGTCGTTAAGATTAATCGATTAATCAAAAAATTAGTCGAAAAATCGGTCGTTAGAAAATTAATCATTAGTGGCAGCACTAATATTTTATATTCCAGAGTCCCGTGAAAGCCAAAAAATTCCACAAATCAAAATTTGAAAATCCGCGATGCAGTGAACCCACGATAGGTGAACCGCGATATTGCGGGGGTTCACTGTACGTACTTTGACCCTAAGTCTGGGCAATGTGACCTAAAAATGATATCGTGATATTTTCTGACATTTTCACGATAACGATATTTATCACAATATACATGTTGCTCTGAAAATAACGTCTAGTGACCCGTGAACTCTTGATTCAGTTATAGTTCAGTGATTATGAACTATTGACCAATACACATGCAGACTAGAGCCAGGGGGCACTCATGAGCTCTTGTGCATGCTGTAAGATTGTAATACAACAGGCCTGATATTTTTTTTGTTTGGGGGGGGTGTAAAAGCACTACAGCTACCTGTTCATCTCTGAATCAAGACACACACGATATTCAGTTGGCTGACGATATAAATGGCCATGTCACGATAAGGATCATTTATCGATATGTTGCGCAGTCTTATTTGACCCTCTTTATATAATCTGCATGGTGTCACCTGTGTATCTGCTACATCATCTGTATCGATGAATCTACCTACCTACGTAATTGTAATTTGATTTATTTACTCTCTCGTCATTTATTAGTATAATTTCCAAGACCCATTGCGCCATGACATAGCCTCAGACGCTAAACCAGCAATAAATCTGACCACCTCCTCCGATCCAGCGGTGGTCACTAGACGAGAGATCATTTTAGCTCCTTTAAAAAAAATAATAATAATAGTAAGGAAATAAAAAAATTAAGCCTGAGAAATAACACTTAATATTGTCGCTTAGAACAATAGTGGTAAGAAATAAATGATCTATGAATTATTGTGAAGCACTATGGGAGTTGCAGAGAAACTAAAAGCAAAACAAAGCAAGAAAATCAGAAGGATGGAAGGATGAATAATATGTAGTGATTTTAATTAAATTCCTTGAGTGGTTTATATTGTAGATATTTCAGTCTGTCGGTGGCATCAGCAAATCACAGACAAGTTGTGTAAACTAGTACACACTGTATGGTGTGTGTGTGCGTGTGCGTGTGTGTGTGTGTGTTTTTGCTTACAGGTATGGGCTGTTTTTGGGGTGCAGAGAGACGACTCTGGACTCTTCCTGGTGTTTTCTCTACTCAGGTGGGATACGCAGGTGGATTTACCCCCAACCCCACCTACAAAGAGGTGTGTTCAGGTAAGATTACCCCCGCCATCACTACCAGCACCACTTATCACACACAATCATACACACACACACACCTTTTCATACATGCAGGCTGAGATATCAGAGCGACATATGTGAGATGCTTATTCATGGCATCCTCTCTCTCTCTCTCTCTCTCTCTCTCTCTCTGTCTCTCACATCCTTCCTGTCTTTGTCCTTGTCTCCCTGCTATCATCCTAGCAGCTTTCTGCAGTGAACCCCCACTCCCCCCCTTTTCCCCCCCTTCCACCCCATGACCTAGTTGCAGGCAGATACACTCTGAGTATGTGCGTGAGACTGCATGTTTGCGTTGTGCTTTTGTAGTGTATCATCATATACTCTGCAGACGTTGTATGAGATGGAAAAAAGTGTTTCCAATGAAGATGAAAAAGTGTAAGAAAAGTCAAGTGTGACCTGGTGTGTAGGTCTGACGGGTCACACGGAGGTGGTGCGAGTGGTCTACACTCCTAAAGAAGTGACACTGGAGAAACTGCTGAAGGTCTTCTGGGAGAGCCATGACCCCACTCAAGGTAAAACACACACACACACACACACACACACACACACACACACACACACACACTCTCACTCACCTGAACATGTCCTCCCCTGGATAGAACATGCGTGTGCAAAACAGTCTCATGAGAGAGAGAGGTGTGTGTGTGTGTGTGTGCGCGCGCACGCTTTGGGAAGGGTCTCAGGAGGTAGAAGCAGACAACAGATTGTGTTAATGTGTCTGAGTTTAGAGATGTGAAATACACTATGGGTATGCGTTATCATGGGTATTCATGCCCACTGGGTGCATTTAGCATCTTCCATCTGCAGTGAAAGAAGCCATATGACAAAGGGTGAGTGTGTGTGCGTGTTAGTACATCTTGCAGCTGAGACCCAATAAGAGATGAAAAACGATAAGCAAAGCAGCCCTCGAAAAAACTGCCACTTTCAAACGAAAACGCTCTGCATCACAAAAGTCATAAAATCAAATCTGTGTTTGTAGAATCTCTATCTAGAGCATCAAAAGTGAACACACACACGTGATTTTCACCCCATCACTCCTGCTCGCTCCGTGGTTTTGTTTGTTTGTTTGTTTCTATTTTGTCATGTGACAGGAAGAATAGAGCATTCTGTTAGTCATTGTCCAGGAACACACAGAGACGAGATATCGAGAAACAGAGAGAGGATAAATGAAGGCCAACAGAAAAGTTCAGCGGAGGTGCCGATATTTATGGCTTACCCGATGCGTTTTTTTTTCCTTTTGGACCATATATTGGAAACGTTTCTGCTTTTTAACATAAAGCAGCAGTCAGATTAAACGTGAATAAGATTCACCTGGAAGGAAAGGAAAGGACAAGGACATGAAAGATACTGATTTTGTTTGTTGGCACGCTTGGCACACTTGGCACAGTAACACCAGACTTTTGGTTCAGACTGCCAGCAGTGGCAATATTTGTTAAAACAGTTACAAATACAAAATTCACTCACTCGCTCATCTTCTGCCACTTAATCCTGTTCAGGGAAGCTGGAGCCAATCCCAGCTGACTTCAGGTGAAAGGTGGGGTACACCCTGGGCAGGTCGCCAATCCATAAGGACAGACAACCATTCACACCTACGGGCAATTTAGAGTAGCCAATTAGCCTAATGTCCTCTGTGGATGTCTTTGGACTGTGGGAGGAAACCCACATGGACTCGGAGATAACATGCAAACTCCACACAGAAAGGCACTCAGGTCAACCCTGGGGATCGAACCCAGGACCTTCTTTATGTGAGGCAAAAGTGCTAACCACTACACCACCGTGACTCCTCAAAACCAAAATTAAGGTTGTTAAAATGAATAGAGTCAGAAACGCACAAAAATAGAATAGATAAGTGAGGTATGAGAGCGAGGTAAGAGGGATAAACACAAGAGAAACTTGGCCATGAGACACCGAATCCTCAGGACCTGCATAGCAAAACTAATCAAACTGAAACTGAAAACAATGAGTATCTTGGGAGTAACAAGGCAGCGGTTGTTGCTGCTGAGCGATGGAGTCCAAGGCAGCCATTTTGTGAGGCTGATATAATTGATATAAGAAAAATGGGTGTTTCAAGGTCAAGGAGGAATCCTTAAAGGGGCCGGCTGACCAATCCCAGAATCCTGCTCGTTTCGTTGTTTTTGTTTTGAAAGCATGTGAGCTCTCCTCTGTTAGCTCTTGGTACAACAGAGTTGCTGCAAATTGAGCTTTTCCTTCATTCATGTCATACATTGAACCCTGGATGACACAGACCAACTTATAATAGGAAAAATATCTCCATTGGCTAAAATGATGATACAGACCCAGTGAACACAAAAACGGTGGTTTTTTTAGGGTCAAATATGACCCCAGGCATGCTACAAGGATAAAGAAAACAAAACATGCTTTATCTTTTCTTTCCTTCGCAGCCATCTGCAAGACGGTTGAGGCCAGGTCTGGTCCATTATATACGGAATACGCGTACGGAAATGCAATGGATCAGTGGAAAGAATTTAAACTGCAGATACTTTGTCAAAATATCTTCAATTTCATGTTACAATTTAAGATCTATTACAGTTTAACAATCTGTTGCTGATTGTTTTTGGAATATCTATGGCATTGACAATGGCAATTTGGCGCAAAGGATTCTGGGACGCGTGAGGCGGGCCCTGTAACGGCAGCATTTCATGGATGGCGCATCATTTGAACAGTTCTTTGGCAGGATTTTTGGCTTTTACCAGTCACTGAGTCCTACTTTTCAGAGAATTTTCAAGGATGCTTGTATGTATCCTCGGTTTTCTCCAAGCACCCACAATCCTATGTGCCTTTACACTCGCTAGACTGTTCCATTACATGCTGTCCAGATGATAGGAAGGAGTCTTGCCTAGTCTCTGAAGCTCCTGTGCTACCAAGGAAACATCCTTGACACTGAGAAATACCAGGTGTGTTCATTGCTAGTAACTGGTGGTAACGTGGGGACAGTGGTAACTCAGTGGTGAAGACATTGGACTACTGATTGGAAGGTCGTGAGTTCAAATCCAAGCACCACCAAGCTACCTCTGCTGAGCCCTTGAGCAAGACCCTTAACCCTCAACTGCTCAGTTGTACAAATGAGATAGATGAAAGTCACTCTGGATAAGGGTGTCTGCCAAATGACACTGATGTAACGTTACAGGCCTGCTGTTCTTACTGTAAAAAAAAGTAATAATAAAATAACATTTTTGTTTGCTGAGGTGTTAGGGGTTTTGTGGTAAAAAAAATTTGTTTTGACTGCTAGAGTTTTCTTGTTAGCAGTGTTAACACCTCTGTGTTCAGGCAAATATTGGTGAGTTTCCCCTGCAGGAGTGTGAGCAGGGCCAATTTTTGTTCCTTGGCTGTCGTTCCAGGAAACATCGTCTTACTCAAAGTCAATGATCGGTCAAGCACAAGGTTCACAAACTCCTGCCTGCTTTTTAAAGACCAACGCTTATCTAACAAGTGCTTACCAAAGCTTATTTTATACCAGAGATTGTTTGGCGTGTCAAAAAAAAAAAAAACCCGTCACGGGAGTGCATTTTGTTTGTGCTTCTAGTGGAATGCCGGGCTGCTTGCGGCCATGGAAAGAAAAAGCTCGAAGTGTGAAATTGCAAGTGCAGCTGGTTTAAAAAAAAAAACACCTACATTCCTGTTAATATCTTATTCCCACAGCAAAGCGGAAGCCACACGAAATAAAAAATTCGATCCCAACCTCCTCGGCCAAGTAATGAAATGTCTTATGTGGTGTTTTTCGCAGTCACGGTGCAACAGAAAGACAAACATGGATCTGTGTAGTTCTCAGTCAGGAGAGCTCTGGATGTTCCAGACCCTCGGGACAAACCTTATAACATTGTGTCTCGAGCTCACACTTTATCTCGCTCCTTCTCTGGGTAATCTTGCTCTGCTGCTTCACCTCTCAACTTCACTGCTGTCTAACAACACGTCGGACCCCTGTTTGGCAGAGGTGATAAATGTAACTAGACTGCATTTCCGCAGAGAAAATTCAAAGTGTGTTTGCTCAAGTGTTGCCAGCACCAGCAAGCACTCTAATAACTGCTCAAGGTCTTAGAGAGCGCCGGTTTTGGCACGGAATTGTGTGGAAATCACTAAAACGACTCCCCAAGGCCCTAGAGAGCAGCGGACTTTCGCGGAATTTCGCGGAAAAACGGGACTACCAAACGAACGACAAGGGGACCTTTTTGCTGTGAGGCGACAGTGCTAACCACCACACCACCGTGCCACCCTAATCCAGTACACTTTTTTGTCGAATTCAACAAATATTTCCTTGCGATCCGTTCTTCGTGTGAGCGCTGAAAAAAAATCTGGGGCTCGCACACAGTTCTGGCTCTGTAAACAGGAGCAATGAATAAAGTGGCTCAGGCTGAACCACGCAACACTGTTCCAGGCAATCAGAAACATGGGGCGTATTTCAGCCAATCACAGGACAGGAGGGAGAGGAAGTGGGGGATGGTGGTGTCCTTGATGGTCATGATGCCTTGATAATATGCTCCTGGGAATTTGGGGGTGGAGCTTGTAAAGGGAGGTGTGTATTTATTTGAGAGTTCAAAAATAGTTCAGCAGTCTTTCTCCAGAATCGATGACCGCACCTTTAAAGTTTAGATATGTTTAGGAATTCAAACCATTACATTACCATCATTTGGCAGACGCCCTTATCCAGAGGGACTTACATTTTTATCTCATTTATACAACTGAGCAGTTTGAGTTTAAGGGCCTTGCTCAAGGGCCCAACAGTGGTAGCTTGGATTTGAACTCCCAACCTTCCAGTCAGTAGGCCAATGTCTTAGCTCCCTGAGCTACCCCCTGCCCGACAACTGGTACCTGTTAAAATAAATCGCCTGATTTTACAAATTAAAGTGATTGAAACTTTAATGAATAGAAAGTGAAGATTGAGGGGTTTTTTCCATGAGTAAACGTATTCAAAAGAACTACAGATACTTCAAATCCACACTTAAGTGCAGTAACTGAGATCTTACACTGCCAGGTTGTTACTTCCCACCTCTGCTATTCGGGGGGAAAAGGAAGTCGTTTTGTTTTTTTTATTTTTGTTTTTTTCTTTTCATGATCACTGATCAAGACTTCACACATG
Source organism: Chrysichthys cranchii (assembly GCA_030068335.1). Lineage (NCBI taxonomy): Eukaryota > Metazoa > Chordata > Actinopteri > Siluriformes > Claroteidae > Chrysichthys > Chrysichthys cranchii. The sequence continues at coordinate 2,491,525 of JAQMCW010000005.1, forward strand.
TATTCGTCAGGCTGCAGAGTTGAAACTAAGCTTTCCACTAAGCCACTACATTTGCCAGAACCAAAAATGTCAGTGTCAGCTCAATGTTACAAGCTTATTAGTCTCTAGAGATCGGTCCATTGTGTATTTCCACTGCAGTTATCTCCAGTGGTATTCCGCTATAATCTCCAGTTGCAGTTAACCCCTAGACAGAGCTCAAGTCTTTTAATCTCATTGTGCATTAAAACAGGCCTATGTGAATATCAAATATCATACAGGAGCAGCAATATGAATAGGAATTTAATACGATCTTACAGTATGTGAACGTTACATGGGGCAAGATTACTCATATACTGTAGATCAGGAATATTCAGCTTAAAGCTGTCAGATAAGTAGCTAACATGATTAATGATTAGTTCAGTGCTTTAAATAAGATGATCTGAAGCGGATTCGGAGCACATCTAAACATATCTGCTGTGAACTAAAAGAGGCCAGTTGACCCTTCCCATAATCCAGCTTGTTGTTTTTGTTTACAATTGTTGTGCCACTGGATTTTTGAAAGAACGTGACCGTTACTCCACGAGCTCTCTTTGTGCACGCTAACCTAACTGAATACTGACCCTTTATATGAAGTCTTTTGCTAATACAACTGGTAGACATCGTCACGGAAGATGATTACAAGGCATCGAGTACCAGCCTAGACGTAGAAGGGACTAGTTTTCATGAAGCGAACACCTACGGTTCTGCAATTCGACCAACTCATTAACAAGAACAGCGGACCAGACTGCTACTGTACCTCTAGCTGTGGAAGATAATCAGTCTCAACAAGTAGCAAGATTGAAGTTTATCTACCTTTGTTACACGGTTTTATTGAATACTGGGGGTCCTCAATTTATAGCGGCGTTCCGTTCCTACGGGACAACTTAACACGATTTTCGCCGTTACTCGGAACTCACACACGGTACAGCGCCGTACAATGTTAAAACAGCCTAATACAGCACCCGGACCTCCAACTAGGTAACAAAAAGAAAAACAATCGCGCAAATTGGCTGATGTGGCGAAGGACTCGATTCTGATTGGTCTCAGGGTTTGTATGAACTCTGTCAGGTTTGGTTGAGTGGTCGATCCTGAGCGCCGCATTCATTTAAATATCGATGGTGAATGTAAACAAAGCCTCTTTCTAAGACTTTTTAATAAATTTATAGGAGACGGCGACCAACATAACCATGAAAACACCGTAGTTTGATGACGCCATAAACCGAGGACTCCATGTACTTGATTCTTATTGGTCAATTACGGCATTCTACGGTGTGTTATTTCTGTCTAACACACCGTTGTTATGTATAACGAGCACAAAATTTTGAAATCAATTTCTAAGTCAATATTTTGTCACAAAATCAAACGACTGATTTCTTTAATAAGCGATGAGCCGTGTAATAAGCATGATTGTTCTTCAAACGTAACACAGTGGAATATCTACGGCATCGAAAATGGCAACTCACTGCGTAGCGCAGAGGATTCTGGGAAGGATGAGCTGGAAACTTTAAAGCAAGTGAATAAATATTTCTCTGTCTAGTCACCTTTGTTGTAGCCCCCCCCCTTCTTTTTTTCTTTTTTTCTTTTTTTTTCTTCTTTTTTTTTAAACCAACAACCCGTATCGTCAGTTCTCTATCTGATCTGCCTTCAGGGGAGTAATTTACATAATGCATGTAATTGGATAAACAGAGGATCTCCTACAGAAGCCTCGGTGGTTCATGTTTGAGAAACACCAGTCATTGAACCACGATTTCATATGCTGTTTGATTGATTGATTTATTTATTTTAATGCTTGGTTTGATCAACTGTAATACTTTGCTGGGTCGCTATCTGGGCTGTGGTCTGAACACTGGTATGGATGGATAAAAGCAGAAAAATAGCACAAAAGCAACATTTTACAGCACAATTTGGTTTAAAATGGCACCGGCAAGCAACCAGTTGTGTAGGATCTCTTTTCAGAGCTGCATGAAAGGAAGTCTGATATCCAATCGGTAACCTTAACTTCATGAAACTTCATTTCGGGTGTGATGGAAATGGATACCAGCAGAGCAGAGGGAACGAAACGGCAGCGGAGGCGAGCACAAGCTTCCCTTTGAACCTTTTGAATCTTACACATGGGGCCCGGTGTAAGCACTTCAGCCCAGAGTGGCTGCGGATCTTTCCGTCAGCAAAGACTTAATACAAGTTCTGCAAGGGCATTAAAACACGCCAGGCAGATCTGAACAACGATTCTAAACATGACGCAGTACTATAGCATAAGACCCACTCACGTTGCAGGCACTTGGTGTTCTTTGATTAGATAAAGCCACCCACGCTTATTAATTATTCATTATCCCGGCATATCCTAGAGGGAGAAATATAGCCTGCAGAAAGTCGCTTGAAGTTACGCTCCTGGAGTTCTGCTTCTGCGCCGCTTGAAAATCCGAGCCTGTGGAAAATTCTGTCTAGTCAGGCTTCTGACTCATTAGAAGAGATGTACTTCCTGCTTCTGAAGGTCATTCGGGTCATTAAATATCTGTTAATATCGATTTAAGTTGAAGACGTTTCACTAGTGATGTGAGCGCCTTCATTAGAAGCGACCCAGAGCCCCGTGCTCTGGTTTGCGATTGGCCGATTTTAGTGCAGGGATGTGGAAGCATCTCTGTAGGCTGTTTCGCCATGCATGCATAACTCGGCTTTCATCCGTCTGCATACGCTCACGTCATTGCGCTACAGCACGCGTGTGCGTGTGTGTGTGTTTCTCTTACATGTGCTGCATTAGTCACCGCATTGCATTTAACTTGCTTTGAAATGGAAAAGGCTCACGGGTGTGTGTGTGTGTGTGTGTGTGTGTGTGTGTGCACGTGTGTGTGTGCGCAAGCGTCTGTGCTCGAGTGCGTACGCATGCACGAGTCTCTTAGTATGTGTATGTGTATGTATGAGTGTGTGTTTCTTCTCATTGCCTTACGAGACCTGAGTGTTCAGCCTCCGTCTCCCAGTTCAAAGGGTTCTGCTCTCAGCAGCGTGATTTGCAAAGCAGCCAATCACGGCTCGGATAGCAACATTGCCAGCCAATCGTATGCTCCCAGCACAGTCTCCTTCGTAACCCCAATCTCATACCCAGCAACACTTGCTCTGGCAGCGGCTCTAGGCCATGCATGACACAAGCGCACACGTTACCTGCCATATGTTTTGGACACACATGGACTCTCGTGTCGTACACCGTGGATGTTTGACGACCAGTACAGGAAAGTAAAAGTCTTTGAGAGAAGGGGGAAAAGGTGTAGCATTTTTGTTGCCCATAGCAAAATATGGATAAGTGCAAAACTGCACACACAAGCAACACACACTCGCATGACTGCTTCAGCAGATTATTACTTATCTACTTAGAAGGGAACCACCCCCAGCTCCCACCGGACCCCAAAAGTCTGGCACTTGGTCAGGCTAAGATAAGAACATCTTATCTTTCTCCTCTCTTCTTGTCTCTCCCCCTCTCCTCCCCTTTTTCTTCGCTCTCCTCACTACCCCTCCCCAGTCACTGCCACGGCAGTTCTGTCGTTCCAGGATCGTCCGATCCCCGAGGCGGCCTGCTCATCCCCGCGCTCCCCTTTTATCACTTAGTCACTCTGTGCATCTCTTCCCTCCCCCTCTCCGTCGTTCTTTCAGCCTCTGTCGGAAAAAAAAGACAGTGATGGGCTCCTTCTTGCTTCTGTGTTTTTTTTTGTTTTGTTTTTTGGGGGGGTTTTTTTTACTGTTTTTTTTTTCTCCTTTCCCCAATACTTAGCTTTCTTTGCGTCTCTTCTTTTTAGGTCATGCAGTATTTACAGAGAGATGTGTGTGAGAGAGGGGGGGGGATGTGTTGGTTTGGGGTGTGGGGAAGAATATGGAGCGCATGATGTGCTTATCTGTCTCCAAGTCCAACTACTGATCTGAAGACAGCTTTATTCAGCATAATTGTGATACTTATAATCACAAGCTGCTGAGCTGTTGTCAGCTTTGTATGTCCCGATCAGCCACACACGCACACGCACACACGCACATGCACATGTCTGATCTGGAAGCAGCTTAATGAGGTTTAAGCAGGTTGAATTTCGGAAAACAACTACTGACCTGGGATCAGTGTACATCAGAGTTTCATAAATGCTGATCTGAAGTCAGCGTTATTCGTTAAAAAGGAAATGTCGCTCTTTTCTACCTACGAATCTGGAGACAGATTTGTTCATAAGAGCTTTAATGTAAAGAAACCTTATAATAACTGGCCTAGGAACAGTCACATTGAAACTGTGCACATCATTAGGATCCCATAACTGCTGATCTGGAGTCAGTTGTATTTAATGAAGCTTTAATCCCTAGGAAATAGTGGGGACTGTAGTTGCAGTAATGAGGAATGTAAATCTGCGCACATCCTAGATTATTTAAAAGGTTAAAGACACGGTTAACCTGAAGTCATAACACAATTTTCTCTGTAATGTGACACATATCAGAGTGAAACAGATCCTCGCTGGATGATAATTGAGGTGGGAAAAGGAGATGAATTATTGGTGAATATTATTTTTCCCCAGCTACGCATGCAGGATGAGGTGTAAAAAAAAAAAAAAAAAAAAAAAAGGATTACTTTAATAGTCATGAATAATGCAAAATATTATCAGGGAAACAAAACGTCCAAGTTAAAAAGATGCGTATTGTTCAGATGGCTAAGCTTTCTGGACACATGTCTGTTAAACGATGAGAGTGCCTTAATGATCGTGACACTAAAAATAGGCATGTGTACTCCACACGACACAAGTTGCGCTTGATCATTAGTAGGTCACATGACCTTAACATGCCTGTAAGCTTTTATCTGAGCTAGGAGCTCATCACAACGCGTGTTTTTAAAGGTCTCCGATATTTTATTGTCCTGTCTGTTGAACCCGAGCAACACTTGCTTTGGTTTCATGCTACAATCCTCTTTTCCCAGAGGACTTAACAGGATCTTCACAGACTTAACAGGATCTTCACCAGCATAACTGCGTAGGATGGAAATAAAATCCCAGAAAGATTAAAATATCCAGTATTACTTGCAGGACTGTACGTCCATATGGTTGTAAAACTACTCCAGTTTTACATTCGTTTTATATTCGAGCCTCCTGTTCTGGAGTCTGCTTTGTTTAATACAGCGTTAAGATCAAATTAATAATAACTGCTAACCAGCCAGATAGAATACCGCGTGTGGTATCAGACATTAGTGCTGTCTTACTGCCGTCCTGCAATCTGCTCTACAGTTATAGGTTTATTTATTTATTCATTTAAACTGAACCAGCATATAATTTTCCTTATTTTGCCATAAATATGTTCAAATATGTTCCTATGAATCAATAATGTATCCAAACCAAAATATTATACAGTAACACAAGCTCTCTCTCTCTTTCTCTCTCATGCACACACACACACACACACACACACACACACACACACACACACACACACACACACAACTG
>JAQMCW010000005.1:2524639-2535788 GCA_030068335.1 Chrysichthys cranchii
AAAATCATCTGTTTATTTCATTTAGGTTTATTTTTCTATAATTAAGGTTATTTTAATTTTATTCTATGTTTTATTCCCACACATAAACCCATAATACACTTTAAAAACATGTTTTTGAAGGCTGAAATACATTCATTGTATTTACATTCATTTCAGTGGGAAAAACTGATTCGGGTCACGAACAAATCGGGTCGTGAATAGAGTCTCCGAATGAAGGGGGGTCCACTGTATTTGAAGCAGGAAGCTTTATATCCAATCACTATAATGATGTTAATTTACTAAATGATGACAATTTAGTGCTATCCCTGAGTAGTGAAATCCTGAGTCCTCTATTTCTAAGATCGAGATTAGACTGAGTTAAAATGTCGTCGATTCTGAGACGAGACCTAGACCTTTCAAGAAGTGGTCTCAAGACCTGTCTCAAGTCCAAGACCGACGATAAACACTCCAAAACCCACTCAGAGACAATTTCTAGTCACTGCTGTAAATGACTTGAGACAGGACTCGAGTCCTACAGCACTACTTTTTGTAGTTGTTTTAAGGGTTATAAAACCTGCGACTTAAATATCCAGTCACTGGTTTATAGCGTCGCTCAGTCAATGAGATAGACCCAAAGTACCCTTTTTATAATATATTTTATTCCACAGTGCTGTTGAATTATCAAATGGAAAAGTGCAGAGGAATCAAAAATACAGAGAAACACAACGAAAAAAATGCGTTGAACATGTTCACACCACGAGCGTTTGACCGGGAACTTAAGGTTTGTGCCGCGAAGCGTGGGTTGGCTTCTTGTACGTCAGTCGCGGTTTGTTTGTGAATTTAGTTCGTACATCGATTTGTTCGCCATCCGACACATTCGCAAGCCGAGGGTCCACTGTACAACCACTAATAAGTGTTGAATAAACATGGGTAACTTGATTTCAGCTCTGAGTGTGTGTTTGTATGGGAGTGTTTTTATGAGAATGTGGATCTTTCTGATTGGTTTGAGAAATGCTTATGGTTTGTATGTTCCACTTTTTATCCTAAGTGTGTCATGCAGTGTGGGACTCGTACTGGTCTTGGTTTTGGTCATGACTTGGTCTCAACACCTCAAAGTCTTGGTCTTGATGCACTCTGGTGTTGGTCAGGACTACCACACTGCTCTGAGTTATTGTCATTTGTACTTGGACTTGTCTGAGAGTTTGTAAAAGTAATGTTTGTGTTGGATTTGGAGTTTTTGGCCTCAGTGGTTTTTTTGGTCTTGATATTGACTTGGTCTCACTTTAATCTGGATTCGATCTGGACTTGAACTTGACTCCCTTAAGACTCTGATCTTGCACAGTGGTGGGACTGATTAGAGCCCCTACATTTAAGCCATTATTCTGTCCATAGGATACCTTAATCTTTTTGCATTATGTCGCTTAGCAAGCAAAGCTTAGTGATAACATTGCACCTTGCATGGAGAAAGAATTGTTTATTGAGAATATTATTATTAATAATAATAATAATAATTATTATTATTATTATTATTATTATTATTATTATTATTATTATTGTAACCCTGCATTTTATCCTATTGTTTTTGTTGCCTATGTGAAAGCCTATATGAATAACTCGGAGGTGTGTGTTGGGGTGATTTTATCACAGGTAAGGGAGTTTTAGACAGTTGAACCAGTCAACACAGAAAGTGTGTTTTCACATTCTTTTGAGAACGTGAGTTTCTTTGGTGAATCCTCTCCGAAAGCTCAGTATGGTTTACTCTCTGCACCTTTGGCCTATTTTTTTTTTTGTTAAGAGATATCAAAGTGTAACAGCCTGCTGCCTAGAGAACAATACAACCAGATATCAGCACAATGAGATGTTGTTTTGATGTGTGGTTACACAAGATTGAGTGGCAAATCTCACGAAAAACATACAGACTTTGCAGCGGGCTGCATGGTGCAGGCTGCAGAGGTGCGTGGGCGAACTGCACTGCGTGGGACATGTGTGTATGAGTGTATTAGTGTGTATCTGTGTTTATGTGGGATGTGTGTGCGTGGGACAGGTCGGTTTGAGTACAGGGTGCACAGACTACACCTCTCTAAAAAAAACAAAAACAATAATATTTATAGCGGGCTTTAGGTGGCTTATTGTTAATACACAAAATTAACACAGAATCAAAAAATCCAAAAGTCTGAGTCCGCCACCAAGTTCATCAGTTATCACATACTGGTAAATATGTATGCTTAAATACTGAACTGAGTTTTTCTTTTTTTATTATTTTTAGATTGAATTGTTGAGTCAACATGAACTATATCTAAATTTCCTATTCATACTCTGTCTAGTTTACTTTTTTGGTGCGTTGCTCAAATTTATTTAGTGTCGCTCACTATAAAGGAGACGCATCAACATTTTTCAGCATCATTTCTACCTGCCGCGTCTGTAGCATGAAACTTGAAATTTCGATATATTGCCCTACACTGAGAGAAAAGCACAAACCCCATGAAGGCAGTGGTTGAATTCTTGTCAGTAAAACATTTAAAAGTTCCAATTTTTTGTATTGCAAATTCAAACCTACAACCGTTCCACTCAGAATGTAAAAAATATATATAATAAGTCCTAGAAAGAGACAGACATTAGAAAAAGTCTTGCCATAAGAAGCCTGGAAGATGACAAAAGAATATGAATTGAATTTTCTAGATTGCAATTATATACATGTCACATTATATGTAATGTGATTTGTGTGTGGTTTATTTATAAATAAATGCACATTTTGCTCATGTTTTTTCTTCATGCTGAACTTGTTTGGGGTGCGATTTACTTTTAAATCATTCAAAATAAAATAAAAAAAATCCCTAAGTACAAATCTAAATACTGAAATCTCTAAAACTACAGATTTTCTTATGCCGAAAGTGAAGCATCTGGCACTCCCAAGGAAAAGAGATGCTTTCAAAAAGGTCAAACGAATAAAGTTTTTCCATTGTAATTCAGTAGCTAGTTTTAATCAGTGATGTAAGTACTGGTTGTTCTTGATGTTTAGTACATGCTCACTGTAACTAGTTAGGGAAGGTTATAGCTCGTTGGCCTGCTCTAATGAAAGCTTACTGGCAAGTGTTAATAGGAACTGAGCCGTTTCTTTAGAACACAACTTTTCATACACTTACACTTTACTTGTTCCATTTTCTCCATCTTCCAACAAACAATTGTTTAAATGCTTAAAGGTGAACGTCTCTGAAAGCACCTACTTTCACCTGGATACCTAATTTACGTGAAATCTGTATTTCCGACATCGGAAGGGGTTTTTTCCCCCCTCAGAACCTGTAATTTCTAATGCTATACTTTTTATTAAGCCTTACCCCTGGAAATTAAATTAAAAAAGGTCAAATAAAAAAAGGAATTTGTAAAATATGCTATTGAAAAAGAAGTGCATTTTATGTGATGTGTATATAACAAGAAATGGTAAAATTCATATTCAGATACAGTTGTTAGCTTACAAGCTCCATGTTATCGAAGCTGGGAGTTTAAGACCGTGTTGTAGAAATGCAGTAAAATGCAGTTCCTGTTATTCAGCACAGTAATCACAATACCATCGCTACAATAAATTATTTTCTCTGGGGAAAAAAAAGTCTAATTTTTGACAGCAGGAATCGTACAGAACCATTGGGTTGTTATATAAAAATTTTCACTTGAAAAATGGGTTTTATTTATTTATTTTAAATTAATTAATTGATTGATTGGTTGATTGTTTGATTGATTAATTGATTGGTTAATTGATTTTTTTTTTTTTGGGCTAAAGGTTTATTAAGGGAGGTCAACACTTGTCATTTTGTTTTTAGTTCTTTTGTCACTACATGGAAATAATGAACCACGTGGTAGACAGACATTAGGTTAAAACATGGAAGTGTTATTTTAATGACTAAATGACTAGCTTTTTAGAATAATCTAACATGATTTACACGTTTTTAGAACTGAAAATGTGTACCTGATGGCATTTTCATATAAAAGAATGTTATCCTTCTTAGAAACTGATTTCTAGACAAGACTGTATATGAATTAAATGATATAAAATCTCCTTATAACAAAACAATAGTGTAATATATCATTAATATAAAAATCCCTTTTCATTTGTGGTTTTCCTCTTTTTCCTGAGAGTTTTTTATGGTAACTTAAACAGTCCAAAATTTACCGTGGACAAAAAGATTAGGCATTTTATTTATATGGTATTAAGGCTCTTGTATCCATATGCAAGCATATACACATTCATACACACAGACACCAGCACAGACACTCCAGCAGGAAGAGAGTGGGTGTTTGGGAGCAGCTGCATGGGAGAGACATTGAATTTGGTTTCCTCTAAGTGAACACACACACACGCACACACACACACACACACACACACACATACACATACATACATACATACATACATACGTATATGTATAGGAGCAGCCTCAAACCCAGTCGTAAGACCTGAAGAAGATGTTGAACAATAACGTCTATAATAATATACTAGTAGTTATATACCATAAGCAACAATAATACCGGCCATGAATCAGCTCAGCAGGTAACAATAGCTCTAAAGAGAAAAGACAATGCTCGGCATATACACACAGGCACTCAGAAGGAATGTGCTGAGTGTGTTACATGGAAGGAAATGCATTGAAGAGTGCTATATGTGTGGAAAATATGTAGGTTAGTGAAGCACAAGTCTGAACACTTAACATCAGGAGCGTTCACTCAAATTAAAACAAATTAAGACTCAAAACGTGTTCCTAGTCTGAATAACGTCGATTTTATTGTCTACCTACAAAGTGCACTAATGTATATTAGGTAGGTAAAATGATAAAATGGCCAGGGAATGATGAACCCTCTTCAGCCCCTTTATTAGGAGACAGTACTAATACTTGATGGCACCCCTCTTTGCTCTCAGTACTTTGTGGCATGTTTTGCACAAGTTGTTGGAAATATTTCTTTGAGATCCAGGTCCATGTTAAAATGATTGCATGACAGAATTTCTGCAGATTTGGAAAGGTTCAGGCTGCAATTCTTCCATTCTACCACACCCCAAGGGAGATCTGTTAGATTTAGATCTGGTGACTGGTGAAACCTCTGAAGTACTGAAATAATTATTGTCATGTCATGTCACGACTTGTGCTTTTTGATGTGGAGCAATATCATGCTGGAATTATTCATTATAAGATTAGTAAATATGAGTCTTTCCACCCACAGGACTGCTGCTTACTGGATGTTTTTTGTTTTTCGCTCCATTCTGTATAAACCCTAGTGTTTGTTGTGTTTAAAAATCCCAGGAGTTCAGCATTCACACACATTAAATATTCAATCCATCCCTGCTGGCATCATCCACAAAACAGGTGCTCCCCTGCTCCCCCTACTGTTTTTCTAAAGTTATTGTGATCCGCAAAAAATTGTAAAATATTTCGAAAATATTTAAAATTCGTGGGCAGGCATAACACCGTAACAGCGTATGACGTACGTGGACGTTCAGATGACGCCCCGAAATACGCGGACGACACCTGGAAGTGCGCATTCAATGCTCGGATCACTCGCCTCACGAGATGCCTCACTCTCCCTTGCAACTCAAGGAGTTACCTTGTGTATCGGTGTACTGTACAGTGCATTACCTCTGGGGGTTTTTTTTGTGTGATTATTAACGGAACAGCTTCAGCGGTGGCTGTCTGTAGCCTGAGCTCAGTATTTGTGTAGCGGGGTGTTGCGGCTGGACGGAGCTCAGAGACACAGTGCTGCGTCCTACACCAGGTTTGAAACTCTCTCTGACAAACTCTGTCATTTGAAAGAAATGTGATTTAAATGAAATCTCGCTTAAATATTAACTCGCTCCACAGCGTTAAATATCGGTCTCCCTGTTAGCAAAACAGAGCACATATAGAGCTTGTAGCCCCGTGGAGCATGACAAGAAATTCTACAAAATAAATATAAGAACAATTAACTTCAACTGATAACATAACTACATATTCTTTAAAACTAAAACAACACAACAGGACCACACAATCACTCACTTCACCATATTACAACTTTACAATTCATTTTCAGCATGAGCAGCATTAAACACTCACCCTTCCCCATTCAGGAAGTAAACAAAGGGATAAAGATGGCAGCCTTAAAGCAACAGTACCCAGAATACAGACACTTCCAAATTGCACTTTTTTCTTAGATGGGACTGTGGTCTGAAAACAAATATTTTAACTAATGAAATAAAAGAACATTTGAGATGTTGGTGAAGTTTCAAACAAACAGGAAAAACAATAAATTATAAACATAAAATTTCAACCTGGTTATACAATCTGGGCTAAGCTAGGTTGAGATACCTAAACTAGGCTAAGTGATTCAACACAGTTGTTCGTCTTACGACATTTTTTCGAATTACGATGGGTGTGGCTGAACGCATCTCCATCGTAACTTGAGGACTACCTGTACATCTATTTACCTAGTGTTTTTTTCCATGATAATGTATCAGGTACACTCATGTGGCTATATCTGCTTGTCAGGTTGGGAAAACCTATTGAATGTCACTGTGGCCAAATTGAAGAAAGAAGCAAAAACGTTATGAAAAGTCATGTTATTTCTGTCTACTGTATAATGTATTTTGATGGTGCAGGGGTTAGCACCATCGCTTCACAGCAAGAAGGTTCTGGGTTCAAACTTTATGGACAACTGGGGTTTACATGTTCTTGCTGTGCCTGTGTGGGTTTCCTCCAGATGTTCTCCTTTCCTCCCCTAGCAAAAAGATAGCAGATTAGGTCAACTGTTGCTACTCTAAACTCCCCAAAGGTGTGTTCATCTCTGTTAGCATGACTATATGTGTCCAAGGCAGGATTTTTAATTGGCCAAAAATGTCCAGGATTTGGTTTTTGCTCTCTACATTCGCCAGTCATTTCACAAGTGTCCGTTTGCCCCATGCCACCATCCTGCCCCCAGTGTCCTCTTTTTCAAGGACCAAAATATGGTCACCTAATCTCTGCGTTAGCCCTGTGATAGATTGGCGATCTGACAGGTTGGTGTACCTCACCTGAAGTCAGCTGGGATTGGCTCGAGCTTCCCCACAACCCTTAATAAGGGTAGCTAATGGGTGGATGGCTAGAATATATTTGACATTTCTACTTTAAGAATACATAAATATACAGTAATATTTTTTTTTTTGCCACAATGACGCTAAATTGTTTCTACTTAAGTTATTTTCTAACCTTGCCTTGGCAACTGCTTGCTAACATCATATTGAGAAAAGAGCTGGTTTAGCAAGCGCAACCTATGCTAACTGTAAAAATGCCTGCGATGCAATGTACCGTCGCACTCTGCAGAGAAAACAGAGAAAATCACTTACACACTCTGTTTGTAGAAAATAATTAGTAAAAGTTGACATGCTCCACCTTAATGTTTCAACTGCACCTAGGCCAACATTACATCAACCTGTTTAGAAAAGTATTTGAGTATGTGAGTGCTGATGCTGGGTAAAGCTTTGCTGCCATTCTAAGTACACACTAACTACCTCAGCTGAATGAATATGTACACAAAGATGAACAAAATTCCCATTCATTCATTCAATCATTCATTCGTTCATTCATTCATTCATTCGTTCATCAAATGTTCGTGTGTTGGTGGTAGTCGGTGGCTTGACTCAGAAAGTGCATCAGAACCGAAACCACACTGCTAACTGCTAATAAGCTTAAAGACTCCAAATGACTCTCTCTCTCTCTCTCTCTCTCTCTCTCTCTCTCTCTCTGTCTGTCTTTCTCTCTCTATCTCTCTCAAACCATCTGTCTCTGAAGTGTGAGCTACAGGTGCTACATTTCTCTGAACTGTTTATAGCAGAAGCACAGCTCACCACTGCCCTCACACAGAGATGGAGAGATACACACACACATCAGATAAAAGCAAATCTTTAGTACCAAGCTATTTTTTCCCCCCTGACCTCAAAAAACATCCGGTGAGATGTGCTGGTCTGACATCTTGCAAATGGAAAAGTTAGAGGTGAGTTTGTGACCGCACGTGGCAAGGTTTGAAGAGCACATCACACACACAAACACACACCTCTGCGTTCTCTGTTGTGGTTGGCTTCGCTTAAGTTTCCATTACGCCAAAACGACATTTGGCCAAACGGTTTACTTCTTGCAGCCAGATGCTTCGTCCTGATTGGCCAGTTGCCTGCTTGATGACCAATTGCCTGTTTATTCCATTTTCTCAATTTGTACATTATGTGCGAAACAGCATACTTGTAACGTCTCGTACACATTATCGTATAGAATAACGTTATCATATTATCTACCCACAGGAAGTATTGATTTTGACAGCTTTTTCTCCCTTTCCTCCTCCTATGTCACGGCGGTGTGTATGTACACCTGCAAACCTATATAAGGTAGACCTATTCAAGAACTTGGAAAGCCTCCGTGTCGAATTCTGGTGTATTTTTGGTAGTGTGTCAATGTGCACTGGGTTGCTGGGTCTATGAGAAATTAGCAAGAGTGTGAGTTCTGTGGTAAGCCACTGACAGAAATAGCTGATATACATTTGTACACATGTGCGCACACACACACGTATACACACATGTACTGGCCCAGCTCTCATGTCTGATGTGGGTGAGAATTAGAGAGAGTTGGTGGAAATTTTGTTGTTTGAAACTAAATGTGGAGAATGAGCACACCCCCTCATCATAAACACTTTCCGAACAGGTTCTCATGATGAATCTAACCATACCTTGCATTGATATCACTATGCTTCTATGTTAACGCTAAAGTTAATGTTTGTACGCCAAGGCTGTATGGTTTTCAGCCTGATTTGGCTGCCAAAGACATGAGAGAAGTATTCTTCACCAGTGATGTGCTCCCTGGAGGCTGCTTTAGTGCCAGAGGGACCAAAAAGAGCTGACAACACAACGTTGTAGCGGTGTCCGAGATTTTGCGTTAAAAATCTCAGTGTGACCAAATGCTACCAAGCTTGTCTGAAAGGTTTAGGTGATTTGGCTAGGCTAAATTTCCCCCAGTTGTGCGCAGTTGTATGGCAGCCTGTGTTTAAAAACTCTATAGATTTGTTAGTTTGATGTGGAATATTCATAATTCATAACATCAGGGGTGAAAAAGGTGACAAGGTTGTTCAGTGTTAGCTTGCTTGCATGAGTGTGCTCCCTCTCTGCTCTTTTTTCTCCCAATGTTTGTTTGCTCTTCTTTCTCTGACAATCATCATTAACTGTTTGCCAGGATCTGACCAATGGGAAGGCAGGGAACCAAGCGAAAGAAGTGAAGCTTTCGGTTTAAAAGCAGCAAACTGAAGCCCTTGTGTCAGCCCCTTGGGTCACTGTTAGCCTGTTAGCTTGTTAGCACTCTTGTTTTGAGAACAGGCAACATTGTGGGTATGCCTACATGCCATCATATAGGTGTTTTTAAATGTCTAGATGCACTAGGTTAGTTGGTGAATGCCACCTCTTGTATTTTTGTTAGCTTAGCCTAGTGCAATAAGCTAGTTTTTGTTTGATGTTTTGGCAGTCAAGTTAGCTACTTTAAACACAGCCTAGCGTAGTTAATTTTTTGCTATGCTTGTTCCTCTGGTACTGACCACGTTCCCTCTCCTAGGTGAGACCTGTTTCCCTGTCGTCCTGGTTTCACGGGTGTCCTCCTCTCCCTGGATGTAAATGCTAGTCCTGCTGTTTGTGTGTTGAAAGCAAAAAAAAACAAAAGCAATAATGGGTACCTTCATCCTCCTGTCCCATTCATATCCAGCATCACTAGTATCATCCAACCAACCTGCAATCCTAAATTATTATCGTTCTTGTACCAACCATAGACATAGGTAACAAGAGTAGCGTGACCATACATCCTGTTCTTCCCAGACAAGTCCTCTTTTGGAACTAAAAAATGTTCAGAATTGCTAAAAATGTTCGCCGTTGATTCTGCAGATGTCCGTCTACTCCATGCCACCATCCTGTCCCCAATGGCCTCTTTTTTGAAAACCAAAATATGGGTACATTTTACCTTAAGAACCCGAGAAGTGGTACCAGTGGGTCCAGTTAGGCACTAAACGACGAACACCTTTCAAATGCATGTTAAACTGTTAGCAACCCCCACATAATGTATACCCATTTAACAGAAAAAAGCACCAAACAAACAGTCTGATCTAGACAGAACAATTCCAACACGCAAAAAAAATAAGGCTCCCGAATCCCTTCATTTCAAAAGGGATTTTCACCCTAAGATTGTACAGTAATCCCCCGCTATATCACAGTTCACATTTCGCACCCCCAGCTATTCGCGGATTTTTATTTAGAAGATATCAAATTTTTTTTGTGGATTGCTCCGGTATTATAAAATATAAAGATGAAGTAAAATGGAGTAAAATATTAATAGTATATAAAAGTTCAGTACAGTGTATATCATATTTACACAATATGGTAAATATTGTATATATTTAAATATAGGCAGTGGTAGCCTAGCGGTCAGGGCATTGGCCCTTCAGTCGAAAGGTTGTGGGTTCAAGGCCCAAGACCAACAAGGTACACTGAGGCACCCTGAGCAAGGTACCATCCACAAGCACTGTTCCCCGGGCGCTGCACTGTTCGGCTGCCCCCTGCTTCACTTGGTGAAATGCAGAGAAGTAATTTCACTGTGTCACGCTATGCTGTGCTGTGATGTACTAGTATACATTACCTTACAAGTGACAAAGAACACAGTGTTGTTTATGAAAATGCGGTGTGAGGATACTGAAAACAATATGGCTGGAGGAATGAATCTGGCCAATCAGAATGCCCTATTCATTTAACCTTGTTTGTGATTGGCTGCTGGCTACAACGCTACCCTTGGGGAGAAGCAACCAGCAATCGCCAACATCCAGTTCTTCGCCCGTAGCAGTACTCACTATAAATGTGATACTTCTACGAATTCTACACAGAATTCCCCTCGCTATATGCTCACAAATGGTTTCTTTATGTGTTTAATTATGTCTAAAAATTTAAAAAAAGAAAGTTTAAAGAGTGTGGGAGGATAATTTAGGATGTAAACTTTTTTTTTTTTTTTTTAAGCATTTAGGGGTGGCCTCCGTGTGTCGTGGATTTTCATCTTTCGCGGGAAGTTTTGGAATGTAACCCCTCGAAACACGGGGGTTTTACTGTACATTTCTGTGAGGAAGAAATGAAATTTTCATTTCCTCTGAACAAATTTTATATATA
>JAQMCW010000005.1:2548881-2562542 GCA_030068335.1 Chrysichthys cranchii
ATTTGGATTTTTACAACATTATTGTTGAAATACACAGTCCTGAAAAAGGGACGTTTCTTTTTTTGCTGAGTATATTTTCTAACTTAAAAATACGGAGCGATACTCCAAATCGTTTTCACAGCAGTACAACAGTTAAAATGTTCTTTTTCTTAAAAAAATTAAATAGTCAAAATCATATTACAGAGATCCATAGCACAGAGGTTAACAGGCTCCCTTTAAAGTGCCACACTCTTCATATGTTGGTTGCTGCTAGATCAACCCAGTCTTGAGGCTTCTTCACCTCTTTTCTTCCTTCTGTCCATCTTCATCAGCATGGCACAGCATGGCAATGGTTTGCATGATATCTAGACACGTGCTCATGTCTCTAAAATACCACAGGGTGTATTCTCTCCTCATGACCAGTGTTGCCTAGATAGGCTCCAGATGCTCCAAGACTCTGGCCAGAAAATGTGTTACTGAAGATGAATGAATGGGGGAAAAAACTATAAAAGATTCACATCTGCTTCATGTGGACTTTTCACTGGTGTTCCACAAGGTTCAACACTTGGTCCTCTTCTCTTGTACCTCTGCAGAATCAGGTTGTGAGAATGCTAATGTTGCTAGAACCGAGTTGTGAGTATGCTAGAGTTCCTCAAATCAAGGTGTGAGTATGCTAGAGTTGCTAAAATCAGATTGTGAGAATGCTAGAGTTGCCAGAACGAAGTAGACAGTAGGGTAGAGTTGCTGGAACATGGTTGAGAGTATGCTAGAGTTGCTAGAACCAAGTTGTGAGTATGCTAGAGTTCCTCAAACCAAGTTGTGAGTATGCTAGAGTTCCTCAAACCAAGTTGTGAGTATGCTAGAGTTCCTCAAACCAAGTTGTGAGTATGCTAGAGTTCTTCAAACTAAGTTGTAAGTATGCTAGTGTTGCTAGAACCATGTAGACAGTAGAGTAGAGTTACTAGAACCAAGTTGTGAGTATGCTAGAGTCGCTAAAATCAGGTTTTGAGAATGCCAGAGTTTCTAGAATCAAGTAGACGGTAGGGTAGAGTTGCTGGAACCTGGTTGAGAGTATGCTAAAGTTGCTAGAACCAAGTTGCGAGTATGCTAGAGTTCCACAAGCCAAGTTCAGGGTATGCTAGAGTTGCTAAAATCAAGTTGTGAGTATGCTAGTGTTCCTAAAACCAAGTTGTGAGTATGCTAGAGTTCCACAAATCAAGTTGAGGGTATGCTAGAGTTGCTAAAAACCAAGTTGAGGGTACATTAGAGTTGCTCGAACAAGGTTGCTTCTCAATCATGGCATTTCTGATAGACATACCATCATAGATCGCATTTTATTACCTAATATTGAACCCTAGCGAGGCAAACCTGCTGCATGTTCCTAAACCCTTTTGCTATGATCTTTCAGAACTCACTGATCCCTCCTTCTGAAAATGCATGTTTGCGACGTGTCGAACAACCACAGTTATTGTTCTCAGCACATGTTCCTCAGTTGATCAGGTTTCATGATGATTTAACCATTTCTCTTAAAGAGGCCTACTAATACTAACTGATAATTCAGTCCTTTTTCACTTTGAATCTTGTCTTCTGTAGCTGACACCTGGCTGATCCTTCTTCACGTACCAGACACAAAATGGAGGATCACTGCTTGTCTTTGATTTTCCTGAAGTTCATCCCTGTCAGTCCATTGCTGCCTTTCCTTCAGTGGTTTCTGAAGGTATCCACATTAGATTTAAAACCCCAATGTTCATCTCCAAATCCAGAAAGGGACCATCCACCTGCTATGTGATGATCATAGATAATTTCAATCATCAACGGTAAGATTTTGGGGCAGATGTTGACCCAGTAAAGTATTTCAGCAGACCAGACCAGAGCAGACCGCAGCAGACTACGGGAAAAAAAATACTGTAGCAGAGCCAATAAACAGATGAACATACCTGCTGTCATTCAACAACCCTAAACGTGAACCAGTGTGGCTTCTGTAGCTGATCCTCCGCTGCATCTTATACAATCACATGTGCTTATCATGTTATGTACCAATATTTATGTCGATATTGCTTGTTCAAGCACATGTCAACAATGAAACCATGTTTAACGACTTCTGGACCAAGAAGTAAACATTTATTCTCACCATGTCTAATTCTATGGTGCTCGCCAAAAGTCCAAAAGTTGTGAGCACCTCTAGAGAACAAAACAAACACCTCAAAATGTCTTATTTTTGGCCATAAATTGCTACTTGTTAGGCATTAGGAGCTAAAAAAAATTAAAAAATAAAATTAAAATAAAAAAAAACAAGCATTAAGACTCTTGTGTGTTCCTAAGAGACATGTACATATGTCTTGATTCAACCTGTTAGAGGATTACAGTGTAAAAATACAAAATTAGACACTAAAAGTGCTACTGTATCTTTTTATTATTATTAAATTTGACAGAAAGCAGTGATGCCTTTAAATCACAAATGACTTGGCATATGCAAATCAGGTGGTGGCGTTCTTAATATTGGATTTCAGCAGATGTTTCTTACCCCGCCTCACACCCATATCCTGTCTCCTGCACAATGGCACTTGTACAAAAGGGCAGGAAGTGTCAGTCTCTCATAACCATCCAATCAAAGCCATCATTATTCCCCCGTGGATCCCTCCCACAGGAAGTGGCATCTGCAGTGTTCGGCAGCTGTGCATGCGTTATGGGGTTATTATGGAGTGCTTTTAGATTTTAGTCTCTCATACACACTGCTGGGCCATTGTG
This sequence comes from Chrysichthys cranchii, assembly GCA_030068335.1. Taxonomy (NCBI): domain Eukaryota; kingdom Metazoa; phylum Chordata; class Actinopteri; order Siluriformes; family Claroteidae; genus Chrysichthys; species Chrysichthys cranchii. The sequence goes on from JAQMCW010000005.1 coordinate 2,551,609, forward strand.
CACACACTGAATGGAGATCCCCTGCTGAGCGAGAGCTCCTTTATATGGTTCCGCTACAAGTGAAGATCACATCTGGGGAATGATATGAAAGACTAAATGAAAGTTAAGTTTAGTGCGAGGTTAAGGCTACTGCACGGATGTAGTTTTTAGTAACGCAAGAGGAAAGATTAGGCATACGTTAAGGATTCCTAGGCACCCATTTCGAACTCAACGCAAACTTCAGTTAGGTTTAATGTTGACCCCACCTTTTCCGTTTAGCATAAATGCTGACATTAGCTTTAAAATAATCCCAACCTGAATTTACTTTAAACCTTAAAACTAGACCTACGGCACACCTTAAAATGATCACCCCACAGCTTGTAGGATTTTTTTTTCTTAGTACAGGAAATGGACTGAACGTCTTCTCCGTGGTAATCACACAAACTTCAGATAGGCTAAATAGTAGTGAGGAATCAATAAAATGCTCCAATACCAAGTTTTAAATCAAATGTGTATCATAGTGTAAATCGTTACGCTAATAAACAGATGACACAAAATATGTTAAATATCTCTAAGTATCTCTGTACGATGTTTAAATATCAGAAGGAAGCATCATGCTAAAATACAACTAGCCTAATAAACCATCTTAAACATACAACTTGGCGAGCACACAGAGTTGATTTGCTACAGCGAACGCTGACTAGGCAACAAAAAAATAAATGTCTACAGACAATGCTAGTTGAAGGAAAATAACAACGTTTAGCCAGGATGTTCTTCATATTCAAACCGCTATCAGTTATTAACATAGGATAAATTGTATTTCAAAGTTTTTGACAACTTTGATGCTAATACCACCATCAATGGCCTCATGCGTGTCATCTCGTAGATTGGCGATTAGCAAAGCCGAGTCTCTGTGGTAACTAAGTGTAACTGCGTCGAATAGCTGGATTTCTCAACAATATGATGCTGGAAAATAATGAGTAAGGAAAGAAATTCTGCTCTTCTGTTTTTATGAGTTTACAGGGAAACCTGACCATTACCCCATGTGTCTGAGAACCCACATATCCCATGTGTCCCACGTGTCTGGTTTTTTCCCTCGCTCTTTCTCCTAATAAACACCATTGTAATCATACTAGCAATACATCGGTGTGACAACCAACCACTAACGTCTCAACGGAATTACATACTCCAGAACCGACCGAAAAATTAGCACCAGAATAACTAAACACGTCATAAATATTTTAAAACAAACATATACAATGTGTTTCCCAGTGGGGATTTCCTTTAACTTTAACAGCTTTAAATTTATGACTAAGCCTCACTCCTGCTTATACATTATTATTATTATTATTATTATTATTATTATTATTATTATTATTATTATTATTATTATTATTATTAAAAACAACAAGAAACAAAAGTCACCCAAAAGTCCCAGACATTATGATTTGTAAATTCTTTACTGTTTCACTGTGGTGTCTAAATCAGCCAAACAATCCAAATGCTGATTCACTGGGTGACAGATGTGGATTAAACCCCAAATAAGCGGATAAAGCGAATAAACCCCAAAGTGGAACCTTGAATCTTGTGATTGTAGTCCAATAACATTCTTGATGATTCAGCTACAAGAGAACCAAATGACGGACTTGAGAACCAAATAATATTCTTTTAATTTGCCTGGAAAAAATAAAAGCTTTAATTTCATTTCAGAGAGAAAGAAAATCCCCAAAACAAAAGCTCTTCCCATAGATTCGGCTCTATTGCTGAATTTGTTTGCAAATCGTAGCAGTCCCTAGACGAGAGGTAATGTCTTCACCCAAGCATCGCTTGGTGGTCGCTAGTGATACCTCATCATTCAGCTCTATTCAGAAATGTTCCTCACTGTCTAAAATCATCCGTCATTTCTTAGCAGAGTTCATACTGTAGTATTTGATTTGGTGTTTTATCTTGAATGTTTGGTTAGGCAACACACACTCTCTCTTATCAGTGTGTTGCAGACGTCTGTAGGCTGATAATTAACTCAACACGTTGACACAGGTGAGCAGCACTGAAAATTGAAGCAACACACACAGACATACACTCACACACTGGGAGACAAGGGGACAGATTTGTTTGCTGAGTCTGTTCTCTCTGAATCTTATCTTAACTACTCGAGGTTCTTAATTCGCCCTTTGTCTTTCTCTCTGTCTGTCTGCGATGCATGTTTCACAGAATCCAGAAATACTGGTGATCCATTATAATGGGGCTTTCTTTCTTTCATTCTCTCTCTTGGTCTTTCTTGGTTTCTTTATTTATTAGAACATTACTTGAATATAATTTGCTTCACTGAAATATAAAACACCAAGGTTATATTACTGGAAATTTGACACCATTATTGTGGAGTTTGTTTTTTTTTTCATTGTCTCCTAATCAGGTAAAAAATACGGGGAGGGTGTGGCTAATACTATTGTGCGTTGGCAATTAGCAACGCAGAGCCCGTCGCTCAACATGAACGATTTGAAATTGCAAACACGAAACTCTCAAATATCGCAAAATGGTTTTACGCTCACGTGAGGTGGTTTTTAGACAGTTCAATGAAGCATTACTTCGCAAAACGGATACGCATTTTTCGCCTTTAAGTCACATGACATGACATGAGCAAATGAAAACGCTAGCGTTCTGAAGAAAGAGCGCTCTATAAGAGCTAGCACAAGAGGAGAAACCCCAGCGTTAATCTACATCATACATACATCACTCGGTGGAAACATACAGACCATTCGCAATTGTGGTTTGTTGAAATTGTTTTAAATACCGCTTCTAATCTGTAATGGAAACCCGGCTAGTGCTGCAGCCTGATACAAGATTCAAATGAAAAATGCATTTGGTGAAGTCTTTCCTTTCGAAATCAACATGCTGTTTTGGTTTCTGCACAAAAGTTTAAGATGTCAAGCACAGGACCAGACAAAGCCATGCTTTTACAGCAAAAACGCCACTCAGACAAACAGAAATGTTACTTTCTGATGATTTAATGTGTTTCATACATGCACTGATAAAGTCCGTACAACTCGTTCGCCAACAGCCAATCCAAAGCTGTTAAAATGCCAGTCCATTTTTTTTTATTTATTTTTTATCTTGGACTAATGTATGTATGACATAACTAATGTACGTATGACATGAGTAATGTAGTCGCTTTATCTGTCTTCACTGTAACAATACAAGAAACCACTGACTCCTCTTTGGGTCAGTTCATATTTTTAATGTACAAAAGAAAAACCAGGACTATTTACATTCTTATTAAATCATTCTTCTCTGTCTGGTACTTTCCCCTTTGTCCCTTTGTCTCTCTCCTGATTCACAGATGAAACAAATTGACAGTTGCTGTGTGTTGTGTTAAGCAGCTTTTGTGTATGTGTGTGTGCACACGTGTGTGAGGTATTGCCCGAGGTCTTTCTTCTAACTCACAGGGAACCACTCATGCTGCCTTAGTGCGTGTGTGTGTCTGTGTGTGTGTGTGTCAGAGAGAGAGAGAGAGAGAGAGAGAGAACTGGCATCCACTTGTGTTCCCACCTGATTACATGTGTTTCCCAGTTTAATTAACCCATGAAGGTAAGTGTGTGTGTGTGTGTGTGTGTGTGTGTGCGTGTGCGTGTGTGTGTGTGTGTGCGTGTGCGTGTGTGCGTGCGCGCTGGGATGGTAGGCAAACGCTGATGGCTTCAGTAAGGTAAAGGGGGTGCTCTGGGCCGATTAGCCGACAGTTTGTCCATGCTGTGGTCTGTAATCAGGTCAAATGGTTGTTCAATGTGTGTGTGTGTGTGTGTGTGTGTGTGTGTGTGTGTTTCTGCCACATCTTGAGGTGAGATTAAAAGTGGCAGTGACCTAGTTCTAGATGGCTTGGGGGGGGTATAAATCAGCTGTTGGCTTCTCAATGGAAATTTTTACCTCATTAGTGAATTAGTGGACAAACATAGAGAGAGAGAGAGAGAGAGAGAGAGAGAGAGAGAGAGAGCATGGCTGGGGGCAGAAAAACTAATAGCTATACGCACGGCCTCAGACTGGCTTTGATAGTGGACATCGACTCCAGTGACCCAGAATAGGAAGAATGTGTATTACACTCTCTCTCTCTCTCTCTCTCTCTCTCTCTCTCTCTCTCTTTCTCATCCTTTCTCTCTCTTATTGCAAAACCCATCAGAGATTTTTTTTTTTTTACTTTTCCCATGTGTTTTTCCTCCATTTTACTTTTTAGGGTGAAGTGTGTTTTCTGAATGTCATTGTGTGTCTGTTTTGTACCACGGTAAATGAACTTCCTCATGATACTAATCATCATAATTTTCAAACATTTTTACTAAGGCATCAGTTATAAAAACTTTTCCCATTATTAAGAAATCCTTTTGTTTTGTCTTTAACAAACAGACACAAGCATCTGCTAATTTAATACTTGCCTTTCAGCTGTACTAATTTGGGCACACAATTGCTGTTCCCAAAGTGACTGTCAGGCTTGGGAAATTGGTGCAAGATTAGTCAACTACAATTTACTTTATTATGATTTTTTTGATTGACACCAATCTTTTGTACCTTTAGGTATAAATACCTTAAACTGCACATTCATTTAACCAAACAAGCGAAACAGACATGATAATTACCTAATGTTGCCGGTTTTATGGCGAAAACCTTATCTTTGAGGTTTCCCCATTCAAAAAAAAGACCACTGGCATGAGGTCTGAGAACCACACAACGAATTCTTTCTTCCTTAAAAATGTAGTCGTACTTCTGACATTATTTCACTTTAGTTGCACCTAGAAAAATATATTATATGAGTAATGAGCAGTCAAAAAGTGAGTAGATTTTTGCAGACATCCTGTATATTCACCTCTTCAAAACAGTGATAAGACATGCTTCGTGTGTCGTCTGCGTACTTCTGGGGCTCGTCTGCGTACTCCCGGGGGATTGTCCGCATACTTCCAGGGGAGTTGTCCGCGTACTTCCGGGGGAGTTGTCCGCGTACTTCTGGGGGAGTTGTCCGCGTACTTCTAGGGGGGTTCGTCCATGTACTTATGGGGGAGTTGTCCACGTACTTCTGGGGGCCGTCCGCGTACCTCTAATGGTCGTCCTAGAACTTCTGGGGGTCATCCGTGTACTTCTGGGGGCCGTCCTAGTACTTCTGGGGGTCATCCTCGATCTTCTGGGTGTCGTCCTCGAACTTCTGGCGGCTGTCCGCATACCTCTGTAGGTCGTCCTAGAACTTCTGGGGGCCATCCTAGTACTTCTGGGGGTCGTCCTCGATCTTCTGGGGGTCATCCTCGAACTTCTGGCGGCTGTCCGCATACCTCTGATGGTCGTCCTAGAACTTCTGGGGGCCATCCGTGTACCTCTGGGGGCCGTCCGCGTACTTCTGGAGGATTGTCCGCATATTTCCGGGGGAGTTGTCCGCGTACTTCTGGGGGTCGTCTGCGTACTTCTGGGGGAGTTGTTCACGTACTTCTGGGGGAGTTGTCCGCGTACTTCTGGGAGTCGTCCGCGTACTTCTGGGGGCCATCCGCGTACTTCTGGGATCGTCCTCGAACTTCTGGGGACCGTACGTGTACCTCTGGGGGTCGTCCTAGAACTTCTGGGGTCGTCCTCGAACTTCTGGGGACCGTACGTGTACCTCTGGGGGTCGTCCTAGAACTTCTGGGGGCCGTCCTCGAACTTCTGGTGGCTGTCCGCATACCTCTGGGGGTCTTCCTAGAACAGTGGTTCTTAAACTTTTTTGGGCGCGACCCAAATTCAGGTCCGGTGAGTATGTCGCGACCCAACCAAATTTTTTCCAGCGGGGGGGGGTGCGCGCGCTGATCAATCTTGCCGACCGGGAGTGTGTGTCTGCACGCGCGCTGTTAAATGTAAAACTTTTTTGGGCGCGACCCAAATTCAGGTCCGGTGGGTATGTCGCGACCCAACCAATTTTTCTCAACGAAAAATAAAGCCATTTTTCTCAACGAAAAATTTTTTTTTTTTGGGAATGCTCTCGCGACCCATAGTTTAAGAACCCCTGTCCTAGAACTTCTGGGGGCCGTCCGTGTACCTCTGGGGGTCGTCCGAGTACTTCTGGGAGCTGTCCGCATACTTCCGGGCATCGTCCGAATGTCCACATACATCATACGCTGTTACGCTGGCGTACCAGTGATGCCAACCCACGAATTTTAAATATTTTCTAAATATTTTACAATTTTTAGCGCATCGCAATCATCATTTAGGGCCATCGTAACTCGAGGAGCACCTGTACAGAATTAGGGAGAAAATATTGATGGGTGGGGCGCTAGGGTTGGTTGTGGGGGGCAGACTTGTGCACATCTGTAGCTAATAACTTGAGTGATATAACTCAGCTTGACAAACTCTTAACACATCTTGCTGGTGGGTTTGTCCAGTGCTTCCGGTTTAAGCCACGCCCATTTCAGGTTTGACCACAGACCAAGCTCTTGGAGCCCTATAAGCAGATCCAGACACTCCTAGTGCACTAAGCAAAAACACCTGCTTTGGAAACTGTACAATCCAAACACTTGAAGTCCTTTTGTTTTTATTAATAAAAGGAATTCTACATGTTACGCTTTAGTGCTCGGCCCGGCCACCTCGCTCTTAAATAATAAATAACAGCTTTTTTCCCTCCTCAGATTATTCCCTGATCTTTTCTTCAGCTTGGCATGTCCCTCGGTAAGAGCGGATAAATAGAGAGGCTTTGTGCACGGGCATGGGGTTAAAGACGCCCTGAAAGCTGTTCTTTGGGAGGAGGCTCTAATTATGCGCGCGATTGTCGACGGCTCGATTGTGCGCGTCCAGCTGCACGCGGGAAGGTCGCGCGAGAGGAGAAGAGGAGCGCGCGGGTGTGTGTGTGCGCGTGAGAGAGAGAGAGGGCGAAAGCGCGAGGCAGACACACTGACGCCGCTCGTGAAATTCTTCCCCCATGTGCTGAGAGAGAGAGAGAGAGAGAGAGAGAGAGAGAGAGACGATTGTGTCCTCCTTTATACTTTTTTTTGCCTCTCCGGAGCCTAGCGCGCGCACACGGAGGGGGAGGGGGGGGGGGGACTGCTGAGGTTCACCTGGTCAGCGCGACTGTGCTGGAATCCGCGCGCGCGCCAACACTGTGGCGGCAAGAATCTCCGGCGCGAGACTGTTTACTGTAAATGACTGTAATCGAAAAGAATAAATTCGCTATAAATGATTATTGTGGTGGCTAAGAGAAGATTGAGATATCCTGTGGAAGTGTACTAAAATGAAAAATAAACAGTACTGAAGTATAAAATGTGGTGGTACTGAAGAAACAAAAACAAACCCAGACCTGTTATTACTCGTAGTGCTCAAGCTACAGGTTCAGATCAGGCACTCAAGATAAAGTAGACCCTAACATCTTCAGTATATTTAAGGTGCCAAAGTTAAAGTACAAAAAAAATGTATATTCACAAAAAAAAACAAAAATCTTGCATAGATTTTAGTTAGTGTTCAGTGGTTCACAGAGGAGCCTAGGAAGACTTTACCTAACGCTAACTATAAACACCTCATCCTGTTCCTTATCTCTTGTAGCTAGCATGGTAGTAACCCTGACTAAACAAACTAGCTGAACGCCAGTAGCTTGCTAACTTGATAATTAGCTAAGGCAAACTAATAACCAAGGGCGGCACAGCAAGAAGGTCCTGGGTTCGATCCCTGGGGTTGACCTGGGCGCCTTTCTGTGTGAGGTTTGTATGTTCTCCCTGTGTCTGCGTGGGTTTCCTCTGGGTACTCCGGTTTCCTCCTACAGTCCAAAGACATGCACAAAGGGGATTAGGCTAATTAGCTACTCAAAATTCCCCATAGGAGTGAATGTGAGTGTGAATGGTTGTTTGTCTCTGTGTGTTGCCCTGCGGTGGATTGGTGACCTGCCCATGGTGTACCTCACCTCTCACCCGAAGTCAGCTGGGATTGGATCCAGCTTCCCCCCGTGACCCTGAACAGGATTAAGCAGCAGAAGATGAATAAACTAATAAGCATTCTATTGCTAATATTTCTAATCTTAGCTAGCATGAAAATAACTGACCATACAAACTAGCTGAAGGCAAAGGACTAGCTGACATTTGAAAGATTATAATTAGCTAAGGCTAATTAACAACAGCTTTGTTCCTATACCTTCAAAATGTTTGCATTAAAACAACTCTGACTATACAAGTGAACATTTGAAAGATTTGGGGCGGCACGGTGGCTGAGTGGTTAGCACTGTCGCCTCACAGCAACAGTTCAAGCCCCGGGTTCGGCACAGGTGCCTTTCTGTGCGGAGTTTGCATATTCTCCCCGTGTTCGCGTGGGTTTCCTCCGGGTACTCCGGTTTCCTCCCACGGTCCAAAGACATGCACAGTGGGGATCAGGCCTGCCCCGGGCGTATCCTGCCTCTCACCCGATGTCAGCTGGGATTGGCGCCAGCTTCCCCCCGCGACCCTGAACAGGATTAAGCAGAAGAAGATGAGACGAGTAATTCACTAAGGCAAGCTAATAATAGCCCTATTCCCAATCTTTCAAGTGTTAGCTACTATGTTACTTACACTCATCAAACAAATTAGCTGAACGGAAACAGCTAGCTTACATATGGCAAAGATCTAGCTAACATTTGAAAGATTAGTAATTAGCTAAGGCAAGTTAATTACAGCTCTATTCCTAAGTGTTGAAATGTTCGCATTAAAATAACTCTGACTATACAAGATATCTGAAAGGCAATAGTTGGCTAACATTTGAAAGATTAGTAATTAGCTAATGCTAACTAACAATAGCTCTATTTCTAATCTTTCAAATGTTAGCTAGTGTGTTAATTACTCTGACTATACAAGCTAGCTGAAGGGAACTAGCTAGCTAATGCGGGCATCCATTTATCCTCAGAAGTCAGGATATCCAGGTTCTGAGTCAGAAATGTCAACTGGATTGCCACCTTAAGTCAGATATCTGACTCAGATAGTCTGGAGATTCTCACCAACCCTAAGTCAAAAATCCAAAATGGCGGCACCCTGCCTGAACAGTAAGCGAAAGCAGTAGTTTTATACTGTTAATTAAACTTCTGTCTATTTTTCTCATTTAGTCAGTCATACACACAGCATTGTCCAAGTTTTATCTGTGCTCATATTGATATGGCATTTTGATGCACTAAATACTGTGTAATGTATTGTTTTCAGGTGGTGTTGCTAATTAATAGCTAATGGCTAATCGGTGGAGAGTGAACCTGGCTTCTCCCACCTCGTGGAATTTAAAGAAAAGTCATAAAATGGTGTTGAAATTCCAGTTCAAAATTTGAACATTATTTTTAATACGGTGAGATCAGCTTATTAGGGATGTATTTTGATTAGCTTTGCAGTAAAACAATGGTAAAGGACAAAAGAGCAAACACAATAGCAGTTTTCCTGGAGGCATCCATGTTGGTTTTCCAACTTACCTAAATGGAACACAGTTAAGTCGGACACGACGTTATCCCCAGCTCTGAAATCAGATTTCCGAGGCAAATGGAACGCAGCATTGCTATTGAAAGATTAGTATTTAGCTAAGACTAACCTAATAAAAGCTCTTTTCCTAATCTTTCAAATGTTATCTAGCAAGATAATAACTCTAATGGTGCTGAATGTGAATAGCTAGCTGTCACAATACAAACTGCGTTGATAAATACATTATGTACCTAGCAGCAGATAGATTACAGTGATGGCCATTAGGTCTCATTCTCACAGTCACATCCAATGCAGTTTAGATTAGTTAGGAATTTAAATTCACTCCTCGAAGCTTTTTGGTGTTAAAAAGTCACCATACGAGTTTATAAAATGGGATTAGGGAGAAATGCAGTATATGGAATTGAAGTGAGGCAAAGTCAAAGGTGTTAGGTGTAAGAAAAACTCTTAATCGGATTAAAAAAATATTTTGAGTTTTGAAGTGCTTAAAGCAGAATGTGCGTACTCTGTGTACTTTTAAAAAAAAGCCTGTACTGAATGTGAAGAGATTATACTGCATGTGAAGGCAGTGCACGAGGTGTAAGATGACTCACATTATTATGAAATATCAAGGCCAGGATATCACGAAATCTAGACAAAATACTACAGCAGGCCAGATATTTTGTGTGTTCCAAGTAGAACTATCAGTACTGCAAGTGTGCTCAATGGCAAATTATCCAGTTTCGGATAACCCCATCCTCACACTTCTTGACTGGATGCCATGACATCTGAAAAGTAACATTTTACAAGTTAAAGAGAACTGTTTAACGGTGTTCACCTCGTGTTTGGTCTAAATCAGCCTTCTGATTTTATTCAGGAATTTATTCGGTGCCCTTATTAAGATCAGCAGCACTCAAGTCAAGATTTTATCCAAGATCTTGTCTGTTTTCAAGAGTAGAAAATAGCTGATCGTTGTCTAGTAGTCCTCAGGTCATGCTATAGTCACTTTTTGCTGCTGACAAACTGGTAAGCCTACACGTGTCACGGAAAAAACAACCATCTCAAACTGCAGAGTGAAGCAACGTCTTGTGCTTGACATGTGTGATGTGTTATAGGGTGTGACTTACATAATTTAAGAATAATTATGGTTATATACCTGTTATTATCCCACACAAAACCAAGAAAGGAGGAGGGTGGATCATTGTATTTGTTTAGCACTCTTCCCACACTGAAGAACCTTGTTTCAAGTTAAACTAGTAAGGAATCCACGGTTGTTTACACTGAATGTTAAAATAGTGCAGCAGCATATGCTTTAGATAGACTTTCTGTGACTAGTATGCAGTAATATAAAGCCCTGCAAAACAGTACCATATTAGTCTGACATACTGGCATGTTTAGTATGTTTGTATGTGATTTTATGTTTGTATGTGATTTTATTCAGAGCTAGCTCACGGGTCCTGCTAACATTAATTCTATTCACTTTTATTTTGTACAACACTTTTATTTATATACTGTATATATATATATATATATATATATATATATATATATATATATATACTATCTGATTAC
>JAQMCW010000005.1:2679598-2689879 GCA_030068335.1 Chrysichthys cranchii
CACGACCAGCTCCGCAGGTCATTTATCCGACGAAACAAAAATCCTGTCATCAATGAGAAAGTCCACACACTCCGTGCACTTCAGAGCACACTCAAGGTGAGACACGCACATTGGCACACATACTTATTTGATTTGTATCAACAGAGACATCGGAAAGAAAAAAATCGATACTACCAAAATCTTATTGAGCACCTATATTTTTTTAGCATTTTTCTTTAAGTGACGTCACTGTAAATACATTTGAACTCTGTCCAATCATTAAGTGTAAGTGAACGAAGCAATGTTTTATTTTGAAATAAATGATATTCATACCCAATCGTGTCAGAAGAGACCGAAAGCTTTATCATTCTAACAAGCCGTGGTCTGACGGAGATTAGACGTGAACGATCAGACCGGTTTGAGCTGACAGGAAGTCTGCAGTAACTCATATAATCACTCTTTACAACCATAGTGAGCAGGAAAGCATCCCAGCATGCACAAAGCATCAAAGTTTGAGGTGGAAGAGTTAAAACAGTAGGAGACCACATCAGGCTCCGCTCCTGTCAGTGAAGAACAGGAATCTGAGGATGTCATGAGCACAGACTCACCCAGACTGGACAGCTGAAGAAAAAAGTCCAGTGCTGTGTTCCAATATCAATACTTTCATGAGTACACTTACACGTAGTACACAGTCTGCACTTACTAAGTGAGCAGATTTCAGTAGGTAAGTGTTGTTCCAAATCTCCTACTCCATCATGGTGCACTTACCGGAAATTCCGATCACGACTGCCGCCACGGCTCGTCATCCTGCCAGAAATCATCCCCGAGTTTGAACAGCGAACAGATTTTTAACCCTTCACAGATTTCTAGCTTGTGAAATGACTCCGCTAATGCAGACTGTGTGGGAAATGCGATCCGGTAGCCATTTTTCTTTTATTTTTGCGAGCCGAGTTGGGTGGGTCCGCCTCTTCCGCTACGTAGGTAAGATGGCGGCCGTTGAGTGTGAAAAGTGTACATCGTTCCACACTCCAAGATTTGACCGTTATGAGGGCACCATCCGGGTCCTTTCAGTGCACTTATTTTCCCCGCAATTATAATGGGAACGCCCTGCGTACTCACACTAAGCATAGTAAGCACAGAAAGTATGGACATTGGAACACTGCACAGGTGATTTTTTTTTCCTAATCTCCAGCTGTTCAGTTTGGGCAAGCAAACAAGCAAGAGGGTACATTAAAGAGTGGTGGTGGAGAAGAAGTGTTCATGGAATAGAAAGGTCTTAAGAAGTGATTTAAACAGAGGAAGGGTAGAGCAGTCACGTAGAGCCTGAGAGAGGGAAGTCCAGAGCTTGGGGGCCATGAGACTTAAGGACCTGCCACCCAGGGTAGAAAGTCTGGGGCGGTGGACAGTAAGAGGATTCTGACTAGATGATCTGAGAGAGCGGGATGGATTGTAAGTGGTCAGAAGGTCACAGATGTAAGGAGGGGCAAGGTTATGGAGGGCTTTGAAGATGAGTAGCAGGACTTTGTACTTGATTCTGGACTGAACTGGAAACCAGTGAAGCTGAGCAAGAATGGGAGAGATGGGAGAAGAACGCTTCGTGTGGGTGAGGAGTCGGGCAGCAGAGTTCCGGATATGTTGTGATCTTAGTGAGGATGTCTTGGGAAGGCCAATGAAATGAAGGAGTGGGCCAAGGTTTGAGCATCACTGGTAGATAGGAAGGGGCGAAGGTGAGCAATGTTACGGAGGTGGTAGAAAGCGGTCTTAGTGAGGGATTTAATGTGAGAATCAAGTGAGTGGGGGGTCAAAAAATAGTCCAAGGTCCCCGATAACTGGTGATGAGTTGACACGTACAGCATCGATGTTCAGACAGAAACTAGAAGAATTGAACAGTGAGGCTTTGGGAGAGATAAGTAAAATTCCTGTTTTATCTGTATTCAGTTTGAGAAAGTTAAGTTGCATCCATGACCTTAAGGCTGATAGACAGTCAGCCAAGGTGGAACTGAGAGGAGGGTCAGAGGGGCACAAACACTAGAGACATTCCTTATTCTGATGTGTGATGAGAATGTGAACTGAAGCTCTTGACCTGTATCTGTATGAATTTATATGTTGTACTGCTGCCACCCGATTGGCTGACTGGATTGGACTGCATACATGAACAGGTGTACAGGTGTTCCTATTAAAGTGGACGCCGAGGGTATATTTGTATATGTTTGCGTCTTCAAATATAATAATTGTCTCCCCAGGCGAAGGAGGCGGAGCTACAGCTCATCGATAAGATCCTGGAAGACTCCGATCTGACGCCGCAGAAATTCCGCCAATGGAAGCAGCACAACGAGGATCTCTGCCAGGAAATTGAGAAACTGGCCACACAGAAGAAACAAATCCAAACAAGCCTACAAGCGAAAACTTCCACCACTGATGACGACGGAGCGTGTAGGCTCAGCCTGAGTGACGGAGAGCAGCTAGTGGATGCCGAGTTGCTTAGCGATGGAGACTCCACCCCTGACTTCAGGCGTGAGCACTTGGCAGGGTGTACTGATCCACGTAGTGAAAGAGCAGAAAGTAGCTGCTCGGAAAATTATTTCTACATCTGACCTGATGAGTGCCAACCCTACGCCTGCCCACTTTAGAATCCTGACCAGTCAGAGCTTCTTTTGGGGAATGGGGCAAGACTTGAGCTGCTCTGGGGAACTTTTCCTTTTTCCAACCTTGTTCGTACAAGAAATGATCCGTGTCGGTGTTGCTGAGCAACCTTAATGATGTTTTTTTTTTTTTCTTTTTTTTTTTTTTAACTAACTGCCTAGCTACCTAGTAGCAGTGCCTGGGTGTTGTTTTACTCACAGTTTTTTTACACGAAACTCCAAAGAGTCCATAAATAGTCAAGCATTATTAATTGTTTAAGCTTCATGTTTTTAAAACAGTACTTTTACAGTAGTGTTGTAGTTCATCGTTTATTCGTTTTCTGCCCCTTAATCCTGTTCAGCGGGGGGAAGCTAGAGCCAGTCCCAGCTGACTTCAGGTGAGAGGTGGGGTTACACCCTGGGCGAGTCGCCAATCCACCGCAGGGCGACATACAGAGACAGACAACCATTCACACCTACGGGTAATTTAAAGTAGCCAGTTAGCCTAATCCCCTCTGTGCATGTCTTTGGACTGTGGGAGGAAACCGGAGTACCCGGAGGAAACCCAGACGGACATGGGAGAACATGTAAACTCCACACAGGTCGACCCTGGGGATCGAACGCAGGACCGTCTTGCTCTGAGGCGACAGTGCTATCCACTAAGCTACCATGCTGCATCCTAGTGTTGTAGTTGTGAAATATAATTTAAAACAGCCATATTTTAAACCAAAATTGATTAACTGCCAAGTTAATCTTCATCCCAGTATGGATTTCCAAGTCTTCACGTCAGCAGCCCAGCATGATCAGTATTTATTTCCTTGTACTACAGTTCACATCCCAGCTCAGATCTGAAGCAGAGGACAGCTCCAATAGTGTTAGTCCACTGAAGACTCAGTGTGTAGCACTGGATACGGAGCTTTAGTCCACTAAGGACTAAAAAAATAAACACAGAACCTGGAACCGAGAAGGAGACTACCAAAATCCCTAACGCCTGTGTTGAAGTGGAAATGAGTCCCGAATTTATATTTCTTATACGTCATTTTCGGAGCTCTCTTTCTGAAACAGGAAGTTCATTTTTTATTGTAAATAATGTGTGACAAGAAATTTTTATGTTATATAAAAATAGAACAAAGTGGCGTGTGCACATAACAGAAGTTGATTGGACCTTTTATTTTTTACAGGCATGCTTCAGAATGGTCCTTTTAATATAAGTTTTAATATAATATCTGCTTTTACGTTTCATGTTCGTACTGCGTGTGGTTAATATGTGCAATGATGGGGGAGAAAAGGAAAACAAATTCATATAAATAATCCTGTAATTCGTGAGAAAGAACAAAAGCATGAGTGTTGGGTAGTCTTGTGAAAATCTAAGCTGTGTATATGAAAGTGTTTATTAAGGCATTGGAAATAAAATGTCTACAATTTACAAAAGCTAAAATCTTTTTTTCCCTCCACTGACCAGTGTATTTAAAGATTACTGCGATGGGATGGTTCTAGATGACTCGACGCATTTGAGTGCATCAGATCAACTATAAGACATGATATACTTCTTTAGAACAAGCTCACCTTTAAAACAGTTTAGTCTTTATCTATAGATCATTGAGAATACTGATGCATGCTTATGAACTTCTTAATGCCCAAACGTTTCTCATGTAACTCTTTTCAGTCCTTGTTGACAAAAAGCACCACACAACACAATGCTACCACCACCATGCTTCACAGTGATGAGAGTTTTCTGACAGTAAAATTCATCTTTTACTCAAAGGCACCATTCCAGCTCAGGTCTTCAACAGGGACACGTCTTTATCTGAAACCTGTGCACAACTGGATAATTAGACTTACTTCTTCAGACAATATCTAGGCTTACATGTGTGTGTGTTTCCCAGCACTGGCGATTATTGTTTATTCAGATTGGTCTTGTAAACAGCATGGGTTTTATCAGGATACACGAATAAACCACAAACCTTTATTTGGTTGTTTAGCAACATTACAAAATATATTTGCACGTTCAACACAATGAGGTGCATTTCATTAAAGATTCACTTTTTAACAGTAGAGAAATGTACACAGGACTGATGAGACGCACTGCATAGCACATAAAAGTCCTACAGCACATAAACGTCCTACAGCTGCTAGCTTAAGGCATAATATTACTTGGCTTTATATGAATACATTCGAAGCGCTTTCTGTCAATGCACGTGATGGTTTTTTTTTTTTTGCTGGGGGGGTTCAGTCACAAATCGAACAAGCATCATCCAGGAAGAGATTAATCTTAAAAAGTAAAATACTGTAGCTGTTACTTATTATAAAATTATCAAACACAGATGCAAACAGTCTAATTAGCCTTAGGTGTCGTGTCACTTTATGCAGTAGTAATAATAATAATAATAATAATAATAATAATAATAAGTAGAAGAATATGTAGGTGAATTATACCAACTGTAAGTGAAAGTAAAAGTGAACGCTGTCAATCATAAAAACAGATAGCTGAATTTCTTAAGCTGTTTTTGTTTCTTTTGGCCCGAGCAGTGTAGCAGTAAGAGCTGAGCATTGTTAGTACAAAAACAAAATGTTCTTTTAACATAAGAATAGACATCCAGGGAGCTGCACTGTTCATCTTTCTCACACCTATCATTAATAATGTTTGCTTTCATAGACATATACAATCACATGGTCAGAACGGATTCCAGTTCAGGGCTGGTATGTATAAAGCTTTTCAAATTAAAAACAGGTGGTGTGAGAGACCGAGCAAATCTGAGGACATTTTTTATAAGGCATGGTCACAAATTATTATTTTCTGGAGAATAGATACCAAAGGCATGGCTACAAATGATGTCATAAATTGTGTAACATGAACCCGTGACTGGGAATGTCATATTTAATACACGGGATCCGGTTAACAATTTGTTTGTTGGGAAAGGGGAAAAAGTCAGGACGTGGGCTAACGTCCATGTTGCATCACCAGTAACACCAATTTGTGTGTATCATCCCAAAACCGAGACTAAAGTGTAATATCATCGGTCATCTTTATGCCTAGCCTCTTGTGGCCACAAATATCTCATTTAGGCTGCTTGGTCTCGCTCATTTAATGTACGATAATTACCACCAGTTAAGTAATTCATGTCCATAAAATACAAGTAGATTTCAAGAAATTTACCTCAGGTCTTAAATATAATCATTCGTGGCTTCAATATATAAATTCACGGCCACACCTTATTGAAAAATTACCACCGTAGGCCCCAGAGTTGTGCAACTGAAAAGTGATCGTCCCATCACAGCGATGCTAGCCAATCACGAGTGCCTGTGAGCTAATGTATGCAGAAGAGGGTAGACAGAGCTTTCTTTGGAGCGTGTTATGCTGCTGTGTGATGCAGCATGAGCAGCAGTTAAAAAAATGTCATAACTTTCATCCTTCTTGGATGGTAGCTGTCCGACGACAGGAGAGAGAGAGAGAGAGAGAGAGAGAAAGATGGCTGGAAGGTGAGAATCGGCAAGTGACCAACATGGGGAGAAAATGGTGGGGAAAAATACCTCCTCCTTAGCAGGGCTTTAGCTTAGCAAAGATGAGCTAAGTAGACCGGACAAATTAGCATAAATTGAATAAGGCATGATGTTCTTGAAGGAGATTCAACTGTCCACATTTAATCCAGTCTTAAAGATTGAATTCCATACCATTTGATTTAAGTAGTCCTTTCAACAATGGACACTGTCCCAAAGCAGCTTTACAGATGTCTGCATATAGATATAAATCTAGATTGATCTAAAGCGAACAGCTAAGGGGCAACAATGGCAATGAAAAACTTCTAGACAAGACATGAGGAGAAAACCTTGAGAGAAACCAGAGGGGAACCCATCCTCAGGTTGGTGACATCGGATAGTG
Source organism: Chrysichthys cranchii (assembly GCA_030068335.1). Classification (NCBI taxonomy): domain Eukaryota; kingdom Metazoa; phylum Chordata; class Actinopteri; order Siluriformes; family Claroteidae; genus Chrysichthys; species Chrysichthys cranchii. The sequence continues at coordinate 2,686,079 of JAQMCW010000005.1, forward strand.
AAAATTGAAATAATCACTCTTATAAACAACTGCATACTCTATGCTCAGTATCCCCTTTGAGGACTCCAGGGAGGTCCATGAAGGTTGCCGTCCATCGTAGGTTATGCTGTGTGCATAAATCCATAGCAGAAGGTTTATGTAATACATTCATAAATGTGTGTACCTTGTGGCTTTATTCCACCGTCTTTTCTGTTGTCAGGAAGTCATGACGACCTTCATTTGAGTCGTTATTGCATTATCTTGTTGTCTTGCAGGTAACATTTTATCTCTAATTAAATCTATGATCAATGTTATGCCCTCACAAATGGGATCCTTTAATAAGCTCGGCATCATTTGAAATTGTCTGTTAGATCATGCTCGGTGCGGAGATCTCCTCTGCCTCTGTTTGTTTCTTTCTCAATTGAAGTTGATTTCTCAAAGCGTTTTAAATGGTCTGAGAGTTTAAAGTACTCTTAAAAATGAACATTCGTATCCAATGCTCTTATTTAAATAACCATGAATATGAGTAAATTCCGAATCGTGTGAATTTGTTGCCCATTCTTGCACGGATTAGTTTATACATACCAACCCTCATCCATTTTTTCCAAAATTATCAATTTTTTTTTTTTTAAATCAGGTAAATGGGATTAAGGCCCAAAAACTAGCTTTGTCAAGAAAAACTAGCCAGTTCAGGAGTCTATAAAAGTCTCTTTGTGCAGAGATGTGTTTATTCTCTGTTAACACACCCAACACTTATCAGTAAACAAGCTTTGCCTCGCTGTATGGTGCAAGACAGGTACCGTTGGCGCCTGACTCGGAAATGCATGTCTTGTTGGATCCTCCTTAGCAAGTGCATTATCTTGGTCAGGGTCATGATGAGAACACTGAGCTCAGGGTGAGAGAATTCATCCTAAATGGGATTCCAGATCATCATATACACATTTACATTTTTATTGACACCTTGGGGCAATTTAGCATAGCCAATCTTCCTACCTACATGTTCTTGGGATGTCGGAGGAAGCCGGAGAACCTGTAAGGAACCGACGTGACCTGCTGCACCAAAGGTGGTGGTGCCAGAATAGAGTACATCAGTTAAGAAGTTGGTGTCTTTACAATGATCCATTCAGTTGCAGGAAAGTCAATGAGTTGTCCTTTTATTCCTACTCTTTTCCTGAACAAGCTTTGTCTAGCAGCTGACATCATAAGCCTTCATAACAATCTCCCTCCGTACCTGTTTGGCCCGAAATGGGCATCGAGGTCGTCCAACCCCAAACAGTAGTGCCAGCCCTCCGAGCACCTGCACCCATGCACCAACCCACCCGAAATACAGCGACCCAGCTGGGCGCAGGGTCAGACTGGGCAACTTGTGCAAATCAAGCCCTTGGAAGTCTGACATGTTTGATACCAGCTCCACTCCCAGTTTGGGCAAATGATGAGTGTAGATGCTCAGCGCTGCGAGGCCGAGGACACCCGCAAAAGCCACCAGCAATCCTCCAGCTCCTGCTACGTTTCTCAGAGGTGTGTCCGTCCAACAGCGGGCACCCACGCTGGCAAGCACGATCCCCGAGCCACACAGAAACAAAGACGAGAGCACAAGTCCCCGAGTGGCAAGGACACGTGAATCGTGTTGGTATGGGCCAGATACGGGCCAGCACTCCCTCAATTCAGAATGTACCACCTGCAGGCAGCTCTCCCACAGACCGTCAGAGCGGAGGAGCAGAAGCTCGATGCCTCTGGCTTCACCAATGCCAGTCCCGACCCTCCCCAGGCGAGCCTGGCCTTCCCGCCACTGAGGCGTGATGGCTGCTGTGAACACCAGCACCAGTCCCAAGGGAGCGAAGACAATTCCAGTCACTATCGAAGCTGGCGTGTGCATTGTGGGGAACGTCACGGCAGCAAAGAAAACAGTTGAGCTTTTTGGAGGTTTTTAGTTTGCAGTGAATGATTGTTCAAGCCTGAGAAACAAAAGGAACATCGAAGAAAGATCAGAATGGGAACAGATCACCTTAGCTACTGATCTACAATCTGAAAGATGAAAAGATAAGTAATGAAGAACAATAACAGGAATAATAATAATAATAATAATAATAATAATAATAATAATAACAAATTTGAGATATCATAAATGAGATGATCACTCACACACCCAGGAAAGGTTCCGGGACTTTCCGCAATCCAGATGTGCAAGAATCAGGGGTTTGATCAGAGCAAATCCGATCATTGTGTGTGTCAGACTCCGTCGGTTCCTCTCTCCTCCAAGCTCAAATACAGAATGGCTCCAAACATCACCGTTACTCCTAGCAACCAGCAGAGTGGAGGTGAATGTCTGTCTGTTGCTAAGAGACGGTAACCTAGACGATCTCCTGGCTACGTGCTGCTTCACCCATTTACATGGGTCTCAATATGTTCAGCTACAAGTGTGTGTCCTTGCTGCTCAGGACTTTATTAGTGTGGGGTGTGTATGTGTGCGTTTGTGTATAGGTGTGTGTTTATGTGTTCACTATCTGAATTTTGAAAGACAATATTGGAGGGAGACGAGAGACAAAATAATCTGATCTATCTCTCTCTCTCTCTCTCTCTCTCTCTCTCTCTCACACACACACACACACACACACACACACACACACACACACACACACACACACACACACTCCTCCTTAACACCAGTTTGCATCTAAGATTTTCACTGGTGATGTGTTTGTACAAGTCACTTCTGATGATTTTATTTAAAACATGACAAAGATATTAAACATTAAGAGAGGTCTGGTTGAGACAGAATGACAGAATGATGGGAGACAGAGGGAAGGACAAAATCGAATTAGTATACAACTCAAATAATAATAATAATTACAGAGAGCCATCTGTTGTGCAATTGAATTTTATTAAGCTTGTTTTGACGACTGAGATTAATTTCAACTGGACTAAATTACAGCCAACATGGCATCTGAAGTCTGTATCTATTTTTCTTTATCTTGGCCTCATGTTTGTTTGTAATTGAAAAAATATTGATAAAAAAGATTTATTAATAATAATAATAATAATAATAATAATAATAGCAAATTTAACACTGATAGTGGTGTTAATTAGCTTGCTATTGTGTGTGTGTGTGTGTGTGTGTGTGTGTGTGTGTGTGTGTGTGGTGTGTGTGATGGTCTATGGAAATATCTACATGAATTACAATGAATAAATACATCATACCCCGAGTTACGATGGCCCAGCACCCGGAAGTAGTACGATGCCCAGATCACTCGCTCCGTGCGATGCCTCACTCTCTCCCGCAACTCACGGTGTTACGTTGTGTATTGGTGTACTGTACAGTGCATTACCGCGGGTTTTTTGTAATTATTAACGGAACAGCAGTGGCTGTCTGTAGCCGGAGCTCAGAATTTGTGTAGCGGGGTGTCGCGGCTGGACAGAGCTCAGAGACCCAGTGCTGCGGCCTCCACCAGGTGCAGACCTCTCTGTCCAACTCTCTCTTTTGACAGAAGTGTGATTTAAATGAATTCTTCAGTGAGTGTGTGTGGTCTTCTACAGGAAAAGCTTCTTGGATTGGCTAGGCTAAACTGGGCTAAACTGGGCTAAGCTGGGTTAAGCTGGGCTAACCTAGGCTGAGATACCTAACCTAGGCTAAGTGGTTCAACACAGTGGTTTGACTTGAAGTGGATCCCATATTTCATATCTGACCTTTCATTTCAGTACCTGGTGTGACCCTTTTGCAGCAATAACTGCAACTAAATGTTTTCTGTAGCTGTTGATCAGTCCTGCACATCGGATTGGAGGAATTTTAGCCCATTCCTCCTTACAGAACAGCTTCAACTCTGG
>JAQMCW010000005.1:2689979-2705809 GCA_030068335.1 Chrysichthys cranchii
ATGATGTTTCAGGTCATATTTCAGCAGAAATGTAGACAATTCTAAAGGGTTCACAAACTTTCAAGCACCACTGTACAAAGGGTGTGGCAGAACGCATCTCCATCGTAACTTGAGGACTACCTGTATTTGTCTTCTTGGTCCTACTGGTAAATGGCTTCCATGTGCACGTGAACATATCGGATTATGTCTAAGGCATGAAATTTGGATATACAATAATGCAACAACAGGAACGTTTCATAAAAATAGCAATGCATGAGCTGCAAACGTTTGTGGTTATTTGCGTGCGTGTGTGTGTGCAGGCAAACCCATAGATCTGACAGCATGCTATTATAATTTTGTGTCATTATAGCCTTGTCACTGCTAGAATAAATACTGGTGCATTAACATCTCAGACACATCAGGAAATACAGACATCCTTGATGCCATGGCAACACAGGAACAAACACAGAATAAAGAAGAGAGCTATGCATTGTTTAATAATCCTCACACACACGCACACACACACGCACGCACACACACACACACGCACACACACAGACAGTTTATTAGATGTGAGATTTTTCTGTATCATTATACATGAGGTATTATTTTGCACAAAGCATTCTGTCTGATTCCCGCACCGCCTGCAACAGCAACATACGAGTGATTGAAATCTCTTCAGAGAGTAGTGACGAGAGTTCGGCCCAAAACACGCAACAATTAGTCGTCTATGCCAAATATTTTCAACTAAATAACACTGCTTGACTTACAGAATTACTAAGGACTCCAGTCATCCTGCCCACTCTCTCTCTCTTTCTCTCTCTTTGCCCTTTTTCCATCTGGCAAGTGTTACTGTCTCATCTCAACACATGCTGAACGACTCAGGCCCTGATTTGCTCAATGTTTGCATGTGTAAAATGGGTGCAAACCTAAAGAAAAGGACACGCCAGTTCAGGAGTTTTTCTTTTAAAGCGCATACCGTGGGTCTAGTTTCAGTTTATAGATATCTCATGAATAAAAATTATATCTGACTATGAAGGCCGTGATGTTGGCCAGCTCAAGGTATGTTTTGGGTCCAGATGTTTTGATGCCAATTTATGTGCCGAAGCGTGATATGAAAGTGTTTGACAGCATAACAAATCAAGCAAGCTTTTATTTCCAGCGATTTAGTCCGGACAGGACCTGAATGTGCTGCTGTCCTTTAGTCTGACTTTCTTTGAGGGGAAATAAACACTGTTAACTACATTTCCTTTGCTTGATTAGAGAATTTGATGGTTTTCACTTAATCGCTGTAGGTTGTGTAATACTCATTCATTCATTCATTTTACGTATCTATTGCTTGCTTCTTTGAGTCCTTGACTCACCTTTTTGTTACATGTCTTTTTTTTTAATTATTTAGATAGCATGATTAAGACTCGGAATAACACCCAAAATGAAGTTATAAGAAACAACAGCATAGAGAAGAAGAGCACAGAGTGCTGATGTTAACTCTTTCTTAAGCAAATGAAAACATATAAGAAAAGAGTAATCTTCTCTGCAGAAAAAAGTTTTTAATTATTATTTTTAAGTAATGCAGACCTCTCAGCAAGCTCTCTCTCTCTCTCTCTCTCTCTCTCTCTCTCTCTCACACACACACACACACACACACACACACACGCATGCACGCATGCACACTTCTCAGGCTGCAAAAACAGCAAGGGGGTTACAAATAAACAACTAGGAAACAGCAGGATAGAGGGATTGAAGAGGAGGAAGCAGAAAATAAAAAAGGGTTAATCTCATTCATAAAATAATGTCTGCTGTCATGTTAGTCACCAGTAAGCACCCAGACACACACTCACACACACATCTGTCATTCTATCCCTGTGATGACCTTCCAAACTCAATTATTAATGAGGCTAATCAGTGTTGTGCTGCACTTAAATCGAACCCTGATCCTAACCTCAGTGACCGACGTGTTTTTTTGTTGTTGGTTTTGTTTTGTTTTTTAATAGAAGCTGCAGTGTTTTGTAAAAAGTCATTTTCAACCAGCTAAATGTCCCCACAAAATCACAACTGGGATCCTATCCTTCTGGAGGTACATGTCCCCACACACACACACACACACACACACACACACACACACACACACACACACACACACACACACACCCCATCCCAATCCTGATCCAGCTCAGACTTTACAACTCTCACACTCACCTAAACACAAACACACCTGTTTTCTGTTTCTTTCAATCAGCTCAGTGTATGTAAGGAACTCGTTCAGCAAAGCAATTTGTGACATTTTCTGTGCGTTTCTGGGAGTCATTTCCTGTGTGTTTTCTGCCTGATTTGGACATTATTTGAACTGACAATAATGATTTACTCCCACTTCCTCTGAGGGCTAAAAGCCTTGCTGATGGACTCGTCAGAAGCTCTCTGAAGTGGAAGCATAGAGTTAAAATACGGAGTGGGCCATGAAAAAGTCGATTGTCTCCAATCTCAGGGCCACGCTCTTTGGAGGAGGCCGTAGCCCCTTTCTCTCCGTCTGTCGCCTCATGTGTAGCTGCATGGACGTGAACGGGGACCACTTTCAGCATCTGTTGGGACTTTTGTTTATACATATTGTTTTTATGCATGCATAAAAACAATTTATTTGCTCGTTCATCTTCAGTTTCTCGTGGCCCACCCTGCATCAAGAGAGCACCCTTGTGCAGTTGCACAGTTCATTCTGTCTTGGCCTTACCAATATGGCCTTTAAAACAGGAAACAATTAATCTATGTCAGTATGCATAGAATAGACAGCTGGCAGTGTAAAGACTATGTGAAAATTGTATTTGCATTTTATCTTGCCTCTGTGTGACACCTTTAAACTAGCACTAGCAGTGGTGGCGTCTGCTGAGTATTTGCCAACAGGCATTTGTTTATGAGGGTGAGATGAGAGGAAAACCCAGGACTGGCCTTGCTTGGTTCTCAGGTTCCTATGGTGTGGATCTTCAAAAAATTCGATTGATTGATTAACTGAGGTGAGGATTTAAAAAAAAAAAATCGACTGAAACATGAGGTGTAATTTTAGTCAGAAATAGAGCTCCAAGTCGGCTAAAATTACCGTGCTACCTGCTTTTTCTTGGGCACCATAGATCGCAGAGATGAGAAACATCAGAATTATTTGGTGGCCTCATATTCTCTTAGAAAATTAGGTCAAATGTAGAATCCTTAAGGATTCTTTAGGTTCTAATGGAACCCTTGAAGGTTCTTGAAGGTTCTAGGAAGTTAAAACCCTTTAAGTTACCAAAGAACTCACTGAACAACCGTCTTTTTAAGGATGTTGGTAACCGTGAAGGCTCAAAACTAACCAAGAGCATCATGTAAACTACATGTTAAAATCACACACTTGTCTCACTTTTCCTTTTTTTCCTGACAAGTTTAAAAATGAACTAACAGATGTCATAAAAAAGTTATAAAAGAGTTAATATAGGCATCAATTAAAGCCCAGACGTGTCTCGTGTTAACCTTTGACGTCTTAGCTATGACACTTAGCCGAGTTATTTCGTTACATTTTTTATTTTTCCCTATAAAAAGTAGAAGAAATACAAAAGCAAATAGGGTAAATGTTGCAACCAGTATACAATGGAAACACAAAGCAGTTGAAATGCTTGTGATGTGAAATCCGAATAAACAAAACAATAAAAAAAAAAAAAATTTAAAAAAAAAAACCTCCACAAAAACTCAGATCATCGATCAGAACTTTAACAGGGTTTGGGGGTTTTTCCTGACGATTACAATTTTTTGTGGTTCTTTTTTTTTTCTTCTTGTTTTAATTAAATATGGGAGGACAAGAGACTACATCCCCGTGGAACCCGTAATGTCCGAGCAGTCTCGAAATGTGCGGGGTCGGCGGTGAGCAACAATAAAGCCACCGGTTGCTGATTTTTCACAGGTGAAACACTGAGACAGAAATGCGGCTCCGCAGGCAGGAAATGTGTGACGTTTAAAGTCCAAAACTGCCCTAGATTTCCGAAACTGGACTGTTTCGGATATGAAACATGGCAGGCTAGTGTGAAGCTACAGAGTTCTAACCGGAAGTGTATGAACCTACTTAGTGTTAAGAGGAGCATGCATGAAGTTAAAGATATCTACACAAGCACGTCTAAGCAATACCACTCCCATGTTCTGTTTTTCCTTCAACAGAAATGATGACCCCACAGAAAACAGCGGTGATGGGAGGCTTTTTCAAAACAGGCAGACATTGCAAAGCTATCGCTGAAATATTAACAAATCCTATCTACTCATAAGTCATACAACATCTCTTTTGTTAACAATTCACTTCTATTTACAATTTTCTATTTACAACTCGTTCATTCATTCGCTCGTCATTTTGTTCGGAGCGTCATAATTGCTAATGTCATATCCAGCTGTGGTTAAAAAAAAAAGAAAAAGAAAAAGTAATAATTAATAAAAACGTGGAAATAAATTGTATTTACAGAGGTAATTCATACGGTGCTGACGTTTAGCTGTAAACCTGCAACGCCCTATTGTCCCCGTGGTGACACAAAAAAATAAACATTTCTCTGAGATGTGGCAGTGCTTTCTGATTGGCAGGCTGCGAAGACACTGCCAGTGCGGGGGTGGGGGGGGGGGGGGGGCAGCCCTGGGCCATGATGTCACTCATAATTCGAGTAGCGTGACCTGGAACTGACTGTGCATGATCTCGGTGATCTCGATGAGGAAGGCGGAATGGTTGCTGTAGTGTTCGATGATGTTGTCGTCCATGTTGACGAAAATCCTGAAACACACAGAAGACGAGGTTAATCATGAGGAGTGTAAGCCGCTACGAAAGACCCAATATTGAATTACTACAGTAATTAGTATTGCGCATAAGTCTAATATCTCTGAAAAGTAAACCAGAGCTGATGGCGGCAAGGAAAACACTCAGAAAGCAAACACTGAATAGTGGGAATATGAATCATCATAAACCTATACTGTAAATTTGAACGGTACTAAGTGGGCTGAAAGGGTGTTCGTCATGCAAGACTTCTTGGATGAGCATAGGACAGGGTTTCTGATTAGAGCCGCAGTTCTTCGGTATGAATCTAGAGTATCCAAAATAAGTGAGATCATACGCTTATTAAGCAAGGGTGAGACTTGGCAGAAATAGTCTGCGGGAAATACAATCTTTAGGGCTCGCCTGTGTAACAACTGTGTAAAGTGAGTCACAAAAACGAGCAGGAAAAAGTCCCGTGATTGCCCTCCAGTTTAATTCATGACAAACCACGGATTTGAAACCTCATTAAAACGTAGCACCACTGGCACAAGTTTAGAAAAAGCCAACACATCGATAGTTGTTTCATTCCAATGATGTTCGATTGGTTGTGAGCTATGAGTTTGCTTCAACCTTTACACCTACATCATAAATCATAGAAATGCTCCACCCAGAAGGTGATGTGTGTATGAGTGTATGAGTGCCAGGTCTGCCAAGCCTGAGGGTTCACAGGAAACAGATTGATGATGTGGGGTGGAGATAGAGAGCGAGAGATAGAGAGAACGAGTGAGCGAGAGACAGAGAGAGAGAGGGAATGCCACCTAACCTGTCCTGTCCTTTCAAACCCTACCATCATCTACGTGTCTGAGGGCCACCTGTGTAAAAATCACAGCAGTGAAGCCCCAGGATAGATTACTGACACTCAACGGGTGTAAAAATCACGTATAAACCACGGCTGGACAATCACAGGGGTATGAAAATATAACCCAGATGCTGACAGGTGGCTGGAGGATTTGCACATTTGTGCAATGTCCCCGCTCTATTGCTTCGTCTTCCTTTTGTTTCCTTTTCCTCCAATGTTTTTTTTTTTTTTCTGCTAAAGAAGTAGAGAAAGCAGCAATTAAGAGATTCCTTTACTTCAGAGTTCTTGCTTGCCCGGTTTGTCAGCTTAAGTTCCAGAAAGCTGACAGACAGCAAAGCTAAACCTAAAAATCACAACGAGAGCATTTCAATATATCCCAGGCTTCCTTTATCTCCAAAGATCTGCTCTGTCATTAGAGCATAAAGAACAGCCGGCATCCAGCCGGGACCCTCCCTGTGCCAAAATGGCCGACGCCACCTCGTCAGCCTGTGTGCGTTTAGCGCTGAGAAACTGTCACTCACCCCCGTTTGCATTTTTTGTAGATTTTCCCGACGGTGTCTTCTTGCAGGCCGTACTTTTCCGAAATCTGAGCATGAGAAAGGAGAAACAAGATGAGTTTCACGTCAGGGATCTTATGGCATGTAGGGTGAGATCTTCACGTGTAGGACAAAGACAAAGGGATAGAAGGAAGAGAAGTAGAGCAGGAAGGAAGAGAAAGAAAAGAGAAGGAATCGTTGATAAGATAGCAGAACCAACCGCTTGTCTGAGGCCTCTCAGGGTGGGCGAGTTCAGCATGAGGGCGTCGAACACTTCCTCTGATTCTTGTCGGACATACAGGAGAACTATAACGGGAAAAAAACCAACCCAAAACCATAAATAACCTGAACTTTTGCTTTATGGAGCATCATTTTAGCTCGAGGTTTGGTCTGCATGTAGTACAGTGGTTTTGTTTTATTGGTGTAGATGTGGTTGCGATTGTGATGTGGGCTGTTTTGGGGAGATCTGGGATCTGTAGAGTTTGGGAGTTTATTTGTCCTCTGAAGCTGTTGTTGGACTTGTTACCAAGATGACGAGTCCCTAAGCAGGAACCTCCATGGAAACAAGATTTATATTACCCCAAATGATCATGATCACTAACTCTGCATGCTTTATTTTACCTAGGATTTGTCTGCACCGTATGAAGAACGGCGATGCGGTAGTTATGTTGTGGTTTTGTGTGATCGCGGCGGGTTGTGTTGCGGTGTTTAGCACGGGGTTGGGCTTTCTAACGTTTGTTGTGTGATGGCGAGTTTTATTTGGATTCTGCGCTGTATGTTATGATGTGTGATTCGGGTGGGTTTAGTGTCGTTTATTTGACTTGATATAGAGTGACTTGATGGTGTTTATGATATGATGTGGTTTTGTGGTGTTTACGTGATGGTAGTGTGTGATGTGGGAGGTTTTTGGATGTGGTTTCGTGTTGTTTATGTTGTAGCTTGGCTTTATTATGTGATCAAGAGGTTTCTTTGGAGTCGGTGTGTTTTGTTATGGTTATGGTGAGGCTTTGTGGTTGTGATGTATAATTCATTAGCGGTTACTTGGGATAGAGTGTGAAATTGGCGCTGTTGCGTCTGCGGTTTGTTGGTGTCCGTGTTGCGTTATTGCGTTATTATACCTCTTTGGAGTTCTTCCTTGCGTGGTTGTTTGCTGGGCGGTGAGCCACCCTGCTCTCCCGAATCAGCGAAACAGCCGATACGTTTCAGCGAGTTCCTCTCACTTTCCTCTGTACTGGCAGTCACTGCCTAAGAGCCAGAGATAACAGAGACTAATCAGCTTTACAGCAGAAAACATCATAAAATATTTCCTGTCGGGCTCTGACAGTGTTCTGATTTATCACATCTCGGCAGGTGAAGCCTAGCAATGACTAACCTCACGCTAACACAATCACACCAGCGGGTATCTAACTGTCCGATCAGCGAGTCTGTTCTCACATGTACACTATACCGGTGTGTGACATGATCCTAAATACAGACTATGATTGCATGACATCCAACACTGTGTGTGTCTGTGTGTGTGTGTGTGTGTAAATGTCATGTAAACGTGTGGGTGACTGCATGCATGCAAGATGCTGAGATGTAAGAAAATGTGCATCTTATCTGACACACTGGCTCCTAAAGAGTCTGTGGGAAAGGCAGTCCTTCAGAACGGACTGCGTGAGTGTGTTCCTCCTCCACTGTGTAAACACGCAATCCCTGTAACACCATAAGGCTGAGTCAGGCGTGTGTATGCACATGTGTGTCTCGGGGAGTGTGCAAGCCCCTGCAAGATAATCCTCCATGTCAGTCAGTATGGCCGTCTCCTCGTGAGGCGAGTTTCGTTTACTGTTGTGTAATCATACTTTCTCTTTCCATCTCTTTATCCCTCTCTCCATCTTTCATCCCATCCCACTTTCTTTCCCACTACATTCTTTCCCACACTTTTCCTGCCTCTCTCTGGCACTCACTGCCCTGCGGCTGTCGGAACAAGACTCGACAGCGCTGCGGGTAACCGCAAATCCCAGGATTCCTAGAGGTGTGTGTGTGTGTGTGTGTGCGTGTGTGTTTTAAGCGTACCAAGCGCTGCAGGTTGCTGTAGTGGGTCTCAGGGATGAACAGCACAGGCTGTGTGACATGGTCATCCAGGGTCTTGAAGAAAGTGCAGTCCTTCCCAATGGAGCTGGAAACCACAGTGTGTTTTCCTGAAAAGAAAAAAAACCATAGACACACGCTTTCAGAAACTTTATAAGCAGTGACATATGCTAAATATGAATCAGCGTTGGAAGTATAAACAATCTGAATTCTGCCATTTACAGCAGGCTGGGATTGGTACATTAATCTGAAATCTGAACTAGTTCTCTGAAAAAGCCATGAAAGTTTCGTTTGTTTGGTGTGGAATGACCCTTGAAATGAGCTACAAGATTTAGAACAGTTGGGAGTTGTGTAGATGCTAATTCCTGGATGCTAACAGCAATCCTCTTAGCCATTAAAAAAAAACCCAAACTTAATATATCGACTGAATGATGTCACTGACTAGGTCAAATCATGGCATGTATTAGTCATTTAGAATTGGAATTAGCAAGTTTGCAAGGCGAATGCGAATGTTCAGTTTTCCCAGTCTTCATATTGGGACAATTTGTTCAGGGGGTAACAATGAAGCTATTAAAAAAAGCATGTTAAAGAATAATAAAATGAGCAATTATAGCAGTGAAATCAGTGCCAGTTGATTATTTTAAATAGCTACGCCACCACTTTTTTTTGTTTGTTTGTTTAGCTAAGCTCAGAGCTAGCTACATGCTAAGAATGAAAATGTAATCGCTTTTCCGTTTGTTTCCTGTTTACGCAGCTCACTATCTGGCATATGACCAGTTCTCCAGTGTGTTTTGTTCCTAGTGGGTTTTATTTATTTTTTTTATTTCACAGTTTGCCTGTTTGGATTAAATCACGTTAATTAAACCAATTTACGGCTTGAGAAACGAACAGAAAACTCCACAGTGGGGAAATACATCAACTAGGAGGGATAACTTTCAGGCATGGTGTCTCTCCCAAACTTCCTTGATTGCATAAATCTTATTTTGTGACGGTGATATCAGGCGGTGGGATTATACAGCAAGTCAAAGGGTACGATGGAGGATCCTTACCACTATTAGTGGAATCAGCAACATTCTTGATTCGCCTTTTGACTCTTTTGCGTTCTTCATCTCGCATCTTCCTCTCAGCACCCTGTTGGAAAAGAAGTGCATCCGCTTTATTTTTTATTTCAGTTTGGAAAACATGCCTGACTTCAGCTTTGACACCTGAGTGATTTTGTACCTCATCAAAACAGACCTTCAAGAAACAATGCTGAAAATCCCAACAACAACAATCACCTGGTAGAACCATCTGATAGAAAAACACGCCGGTTCCTCGTTCTGGAGTGATGCACTAAGCTCACTTGCAAGGGCTAAACCTGTCAGACAGGAACCTTTCTGAATGATTCCTCCCATCCTGTACTTACTAAATGCTCTGAAAGCTAGCTATGAAGGCAGTCAAAGAGAAGGAACACAGCAGATGGAGACGATAGCAAGAATATGAGGGTTTGGAGACTCGGATCAGATTAGAGCTGAATAATGGGATGAATGGCGTGCAGCAGATACAAATGTGTTTATGTGCCTGAACAGACGTACAGACTGTACAAGTGATCTTTTTTTTTTTTTCCGCGGATTTCTAAGTAAACGATCCTCCAAGTCACACAGAGTGGAGCAGTTAGAAACAGTGAGAGATGACTCTTAAGGCATCTATTTGCTCTGAAGGGACATTCTCAAGTACGGCATAACAGCCTACAAGACCACAACTGTAACTTGGTGCTTTAAAGCACGCCTTTATCGTGGTTTGAATGGTGGTGTGAAATCTAACTGACCTTATCACAGAAGATCTTGACCTGGCAGGCGGCACGGTGGATGAGATGGTTGGTGCCAGAGCTGTAGTCGTATGTGTCGATCTGCAGGTTCAGAGGGACGCCTTTCACCCCCTTTTGAGAGGAGAAGTCTGTGCTGAGGGAATTGATACCAATGTACACCTGCGGAAACCCCACAGAAAACGAGGATCTCTTTAGATAAACTATTAAGCTCCACTTAAATGAGATACTTCTTAATCAGGTATTTTAAAAATCCAGAAGCCTAATCATGTGTATTTATAAATAAACGTTTAACTGTTAATTAATCCAGTAACATATATAATGCTATTCAAGGATAAAAACAGCTAAGGCTGTTATTAGGCCATTGTACAATACAGCACATTGTGTGAGAAAGAGAGAGAGAAACAGGTTTTAAGGCTTTCATTAACTTATTAACAACATTTTCATGCATTAGATAAAAGTAACAGAGCTGAACTCAGATACAAAAAACAATGAGCGCCTTGAAATAATTTCTGAGCCCAGGGCATGATCATAACGCAGGTGTTTAAGGAAAAAAAAATCTAGCATCACGTAGGATAAACTAGCCCTGAAAGGTGAAAGATGGCGACGCAGCACATGCCCAAGAGTTCATTTCCACTGGAAAGGTGTGGACTAAATATGGGATCACTGGGACATGACCAGGCAAGCTTTAACCCAAACGCAAAAAAAAAAAATCAAATAATAATAATCATAATCATAAAAAAGACAGGCTTAGTATGCGAAAAGTTCAGTCCTAAACCGGGATTAGCTTGCTTTGTCTTTGCAATCCATTGTCATTAGGACGCAAAAGACCAAACGACTAATCCGAGATCTGGCTCATCTTTTTACGTCTTTATTTTCTACCCAGTTTTCTTGCCTTTTCTCTCTCCCTCTCTCTCTCTCTCTCTCTCTCTCTCTCTCTCTCTCTCTCTCTCTTATAAATTCATTCATGGTAATTATCAGGTGTGTATATGGTGTTTGCTTTTCTTTTTTTTTCTTCTTCTTTTTGATATTCTTTGCCTCCTCCGCCTGTTCTTGGTTTCGCTGTCCCGCCCTAAACTGCCTCAGGATATTCTTGAGATCTCTCTCTCTCTCTTTCTCTCTCTCTCTCTCTCCCTCTCTCCCTGTTGTCTTGACAGGTGCCTGGGGTGGTGACATGCCATGGATTCCTCTGCCCGTGTGACACACACACACACACACGCATACACACACACACACACACACACACACACACACACACACACACACACACACACAAACAGACGTATCTGACCAAGTGTGTGTTTTTACCTTAGCCTCTTCATTGGTGTTCCAGATGAAGGATAAGGCATTAAAAGCCACCTCCTCTACGTTGCTGATGCCACTGAAGACTTCTTTGTAGTCGGCTGGAGAGAAAGGCATAAAAACGAGTAAATGATCCCACTGTCGAATAAGACGGATGATTAAACCTGGCGGAAAAACGCGTGAGCGCTCTGCTAGTGGTGCAACATTTTTATTATGAAAACACAGTAACTGAGGTTTGGTTCCTGAAGTTTCCCAGCCCTGCTAATTGTGTTGTGTTTCCATCTCAAACACACCTTTTGCAAGGAATCGGCTAATAAACAGACCTCCTGAGTCAACGTGGGTGTGTTGGACCAGGAAATACAGCACAATCTGGAGAGCAGGGGTACTTCAGTCAATTAGGAGCCACACCTAATAGTCATCTAAAGGTACATCGATTAAGCAGCGTAAAAAGACAAGGCTCCTGTCAGATTGGAAAGAAGACCTGACACTAAAGGACTAGTTTGAATTTGACAGACTGTAAACCCCTCCAGGAAGCTACGGGACATTTATCTGTGATGACATGTGTGTGTATTTGTTTGGTTAGCGCATACCAATATCAATGACCCTCTGCTTAGCGGTCGGCTGCCGTGCGTGCCAGTGATTCCAGCACTTCAGTTGCATCTCCGGACTCTTCTCATTTTCAAACACTGCCATGATGACAGTCTGAGAGAGGTAGTGAAAGAGAAAGGAGGACGGAAACACAGGAATAGAGAGAAGAAATAAAATTAAAAACAAAACATAGAGAGATTGTTACGAAAGGTTTCCTATAAAGCCGATTTGTCATCAAGGTAATATCTTGCTTGATGTCCCATTGTCATTTTAATCAAGTGCACATGCGTATACGTTCGCTTGAAAACAGGTTAGCATGCCTCTCCCTCGCCATCTCTAAGCCTTTAGTCACTTGGAGTTTTGACCTAAAGGCTACAAGACAGGATTTGCACACAAAGGCGTGTTCTGGAAATGTATCGAGAAAAATATTTGTACAACTTTAATGCCACCAAACCTCCTCTGATCAAGTCTAATGCTAAAGTGTTAAACCCTAATCACTGGAAGATGTCATGGCTGTAAGTGGTGACAGGAGAATAGTTTGGGACGTTATCTTTGGGTAAATCGTGTGATTATCCATCTTAGCGCTGGGCTAAAAGTGGGAGGTTGTTTGACCTAAGTGTGTACCTTGAGTCATAAATAATGTAGCTGTGATCAGCCTTGTAATTAGCTGCAGACTTGGCAGATTTTCTTTGCACTTTAGTTCTAGGAATCATGACTTGGTGTTCCAGAAAAGAAGATGGCTGGCACGTCATGAGCGTTCTGAACGGCAGAAAATGTCCTAGAACGTGCTAGAACTTTTTAGAACCCTGCCAACTTTCTTGATTAGCTTTTCATTGTTATTGTTATTATTATTATTATTATTATTATTATTATTACTAGTATTAGTATTATTAGTATTATTATTATTAGCAGTAGTATTATTATTATGTATTTTATGTGTTGAGACAACATTTACTTAGATCTTCTCTAAAATCCTGCTAACTTCTAGATGATTTTATTAACTTTCCAGCCTACACAAAACGATCCGTGGAGGAAATTTGGAGAACGTTCTACAACTTTCCCAACATATAATCCAACACTTTATTGTTGTTTATTTAGGCTTAAATTTTTTTTTTAATTATCTTAGCTCACCTTTACTTTGCTGCACGGGATCCCAGCACTGCTGTCCATTCCCTGGAGGGTGATGGGGTAGAATTGGCCCTTGTTCAGATACACCATAGGAATCTCGGTAGTCTTGTTATGGGAGGCTTGTGGTGCTCCGAGAATAAATTGAAAATCATTCCTACAGATAAAGGCAACACAAAACAAAAATCAACAACCAAACAAAAATCAATTGTTTGCAAAAAAAAAAAAAAAAAAAGCCTTGTCCTTAGGGCAACTGGCAGAACATCTAAGTCTTGATGATTGGCAGACTGATGTGTGATTATGTTCCATGTGTGGCTCACCTGTACCTCTCTGGAGGAGAGTTTGAGTATGAGTCGGAGTAATCAGGACTTGGTTGGCCTACAAATTCATTGCTGTAGCCTAAAGCCTGTGTGGGTGAAGAAAAAAAAAAAACCCCAGAACATTGTACATTAGTTTGCACCAATTAAGTTTGAACATTTCATGAGTCATTGCATTGTTTTGGACATTTTAAACCGCCTGTTGCATAGCAATGCATAAATCATAAGTCAGCTCGGCTTAGGTAAATTCTTAACACGAAGGTTTTCTTCGTGAGACTCACTTCAGTGCTGGCATCTGGGTAGGAGGTATCCGAAGGCCACATTTTCTGAGACGTGTTGAGCATAAGAGTGTCAAATATGTTGTTGATGGCTTGCTTTTCATAGGTGTCGCCCGCGACAGCCTGGATGTAGTTGTTGCTTGGAGAAATTTGTTTCGCGATTTGTGATTGGGTGGTGCAAATGGTCTCGGATACCAGCTTCATGAGCTGTGCGTTTTGTAGAGGTGTCAGCTCAGGGGACGATCCATTGGGTGTTCTGAAAGATAATTGAAGATAATTGCGTTCACTGTGGAGACAAAGTGTGAAGTATTTAAACGCTAAGCGAAAGTGCCTGGGCGGCTTGTCGTTTATGCTAACTCTAGAACAAAAAATGCTCTCAATGTCCTTTTACTAGTGGCAGTGATTGGAGGACTTGTTAAAGTCAACAGAAACAGCACTCAATCTCGACATTGTTTGAGGAGAACTGGGTGGGAGCTGTTTGCTGCGTAATCCACATCTCTAGCTCTGTTTGCTTTTCTCGTCGTCGCCTCAACCCGAGGGGGGGGAATATTCCCGATCAGCAGCCATTTTTCACCAGTACAAAAGACCAGTGAGTGACTCAGCTGTCTCTAGGGTTGGATGGGGAAGAGGATTAGCATCTTAAACCGCTCTGACCTCAGCTAAGCTTGAGCTAATCTTGCTAGCCTTCGCTGTGCGCGCTGGAGGAGTGGCAGGAGGCGAAGAAATAAAACCTGTGAGAAACATCTACATTAGGTTTCATACACCTGTCACTCTTGCCTCTCTTGACAATTGAACAGGCACACCTCTATCCTTTCCACTCTCGCTCGTCAATGTGCATTTGGGGTTTGTCTTTTATCTCAACAGGATGTGGAATGAATTGGGCATGCATGGTGAAAGACAGTGGAGATTACTGACTGGCCCAGCACAGATGCATGGAAGTAAGAGTAAGCAATTTTTTCTGTACCTGTCTATTGGTTTAAATGTACTGCTACCACGTGAACAGGAAGGCATCTTCAACTCTTTTGGAGTCTGTAAAAAAAAAAAAAAAAAAAAGAAGAAGAAGAAATGAATGAATCCATTAAGATGTCAGTGAATCTCTTAACTGATGAGAAGTACGAGAATTTCTTCTTCTTTTTTTTTACCTTGCAAATGTCATTGAAGATGTTGAGCTCGTCATCAGCCAGCCTGGATTTCTCTTTGCTGCTGTCAGTGTCCACGTAGTTCCAGGAGTCCATTAGGTAACTGTCAGAGTAGCATGGGTAATTAAAGCTCTCGTTTTGCAAAATCATCAGAGCCCTAGAGCGAGATGGGACAGGGAGAGAGAACAGGTGAGAAATCTGGTTAACCTTTTAAAAGAAATGCAATCGTTCAGGAAGTTCCCACACACATAAACATAGACATATAGACAGAGATATCTCTAATAAAGGACCCCCAAGTATGTAGCAGTTCCAACAAATACTTCAAATCCTACTTTGACAAAGAACCGGCTATATGGAATTGACCTCAGAGATCCATATAAACATCCACCTGAATATCCTTGTCTGAGATGATCCTAAACAACTACTTCAAATCCCCTTCACGTCTGCAGTGCAGATGTTCTTAGCACCTGAGCATGGGAACTCCTGCAAATATAAAGTCTGCTCCAGAGGGCTGTCAGTTTAGCCACAAACAAAATCCAGGCATTCGCGAAGGATCCCTTATTTCCCCACACAGGGAAAAATGAGATCCATTTTTGGGGGCCTTTCCCCCCGTCCTATGGATTATCAGCCAGCTAGCAAACAGTAAGTTTACTCCTAAGCACCTGAGCTCATGACAGACCTCTGTTTGACCAGGTGGCAGGTCTTGTTTAGCAAATGAACACATTTCCTGTTGATCTTTCTCTTACCTAAAGCTTGTTTTGCTTTTAAAGCGACTGAATCTGACTCTGAAGTAACTCTCAAGAGGTCAGGCCCCGAAAACACCACTCTGTCACCACTACATGAACAGAACGGACCTCACGTGGCACTGTTATTGGCGCCGTTCTTACTGCATGCCACAGTGGGATACACCATGCTGTGCAGTTTCAATGCTCATATTTAGTTTCTGTGTTACAATGAGCAAGTGAAAACTTGCTTTTGTGATTCAGAGCCCCTAGGACAACAGAATCAGCCTCACACACACACACGCACGCACACACACACACACACACACACACACACACACACACACACACACACACACACACACAC
>JAQMCW010000005.1:2721865-2733200 GCA_030068335.1 Chrysichthys cranchii
AATTTGAAATGAACTCATTTTGTGCATAAAATTGTAAAATTTCTCAGTTTAAACATTTGTTATGTTATCTATGTTCTATTGTGAATAAAATATTGACTCATGTGATTTGAAGGTCTTTTAGTTTTCATTTTATTCAAGTTTAAAGAACGTCCCAACTTTTCCGGAATTCAGATTGTAAATGGGCAGAGCTAAGGCTTCTTCAGCATTGTTAACCCTCAGATTCAGAAATTCAAATATTTCTGTAGTTGTGCCATTTTTAGTACAAAAGTCAGTGTAACAGTAGACATGCTATAGATGCAAATTATTTTTTTAAAAATCTGTGAAATGACTGACTCATCATCACCATTTCTGTTGGAAGAGTCTTGTCTTTATTCCACATCACCAGCCCACTTTACACAGGAGAAAATAAAATTCATTGGTTGCACTTAAGTTTATTGTGTGTGTCTGTGTTATTTTATCCTAACAACATAAAACTGTAACTAGTATGTTTCTTCTAATGGAATTGGGTGTCTCTCTCTCTCTCTCTCTGTCCCTCTGTTTCTCTCAGAAACAAAGCCATGTGGTGTTGGCAGGCACTAAGGATCCAAGGCCATACTACTGCACAAAGACATGGTGGTGTGGTCTTATACTGTTGCTGATCGGAGAAGGAGCCCTGTTTGCGTCCTACGCCTTCGCTCCGCTCTCTCTCATAGCCCCCCTAAGTGCTGTGTCTCTTATAGGCAAGTATTATTCTAACATCTGAACTCAAAACATTTACAGAATCTTACATGATTTAATCATGATCATATTAATGCATGAATACTATCCAATGATATTCATTAATACAACATGAGGTTGTTGTGTTTATATTCCCCCCACAGCCAGCTGTATTTTAGGATTTCTGTATCTGAGAGAAAAATGGAAGCCAATGGAGTTTCTGAGTAAGCGCTTCATCTTTTATTTCTGCTACCCACCACAAAATATCAGTTGAATGGCATGAGAATGATGTACAAGTCTTACCTTTTGACAAGTCTTTCTTTTTCTTCATCCTGAGCATGTACTTAAACTATCACTGCATTCAAGTTAGAAAATAAACGGTGGGAAAAATCATCTCCATGTGCGTCTATTGTTAGCGGACATCTAGCGATCTAACTGTGATGAGTGACTAAACTTACACCAATAGTAGTATATATACATTATAAGTAAAGAAATACTTCTTTGTTTACCGAAATCATTTGCCGAAATTTTTAGTTTCCAAGCAGGAGTTTTGAGTAGAGTGGGTGTTTTTCTTATATATTTAAAAAAAAAAAAATTTGACGTTTGAGGATGGAAATTATGAGTTTAGTCAAGTGCAGCATTTGCAAGGTGTAGGGATGAAACGATCCAACGTGACGCAGAAGTTTCACTATGTTCATTGTGGAAATCAGCATTCTATTAATTATGCATTTAATTCAGTTGCGTCCTTTAAAAACCCGAGCTCCTAATCTGCACATCTCATAGCATTAAAGTGGGGATTGCGAGACCAAAGACTAAAGACAAATGCAGAAGCCGGGCATTTTAACCGACTTTGGTGGACTAATTGAGGTTACAGTATCCCCTGAGGTTTTTCCCCAAGTCCGAGATTTAGTTTATTCAAACAGATTTTGGGGGAAATTCTTTTATTTATTTTTATTTATTTTAAGTTATGCTACCACTATAATGCAATTTGTGTACAAAACATATACAGTGTTCTGCAGTATTTATGATTGAGAAATTAAAAAGGAGTCTTTTGAATCCTTATTGTTTTTCATTCAAATTTTGTTGACAATATTCTAATCTGTGTGATATTTAAAGAATCAGATCGAAGACGGTATAATGAATCGAGTCAAGTTGTGAGTGGAGTGTATCATTACACCACTAGTAAGGTGCTATGTAAGGAAAAGGGGAATTACTGAACCGCTCTGCTTCAGCTGAGCTCATTTCAGGGCCGGAAAAAATATAAACGGAATTCTGAAACAAAGAAACAAGCAAGTCCCATTCCATGATAATACAGTTAGTGCAAATTGTTTCATTCAAATGAACCAAAATTATTTGGTAATTATATAAAGATTATGTAGTACTTTTATACATATACTGCTCCTTAAAACATTTTTAAAGCACAGAAAAGGTTTATTAGATGAAACCATTCAATCCAGTATGTTCGTAGGTGCTCTTTATCCTTTTTTGATTAGCTTTAAAACACATTCGAGTTATTAAAGAAGGCAGGAGGAAAAACGTCTGACACCCTGCATCTTTTCTTTTTATTGTGAAAGAGTCATTTACCCGTAATAATCCACAGTACTTCTTTTTGTTTTTCAGAGCGCTACATTTTATCGTTCTTCGGCTGTGCCTTGACTGGAGGTGGCACTTACCTGTTTGTCGCATTTGGGCCAAACTCTCATGAGCAACTGAACGCTGAAAACATAGTGAAGCACCTGGTTGGCTGGCCTGTCCTCCTGTACCTGGTGAGGCCACAACTCAACATCTCCCAGCACTTCTGCTGTTCAAATTCAGCTGTGTGTCTCAAATGTGTTTGATTTCTTTGGGGAACACTACAATATTTTGTCTTCTCTGTTCCTTAGCTACTGGAGATCATCACATTCTGTCTGGGGCTGTATTTTTACAAGCAGCACAATGCGAACTACCTCGTGCTCATCCTGCTGCTAGTGGCACTGCTGGGTGAGGGACATGACATCTTTTTTCTGAGTGTTGTTATTTTTAAAGAAACCTTTCACATATTATTCAAAAGGCACATTTTGCTAATAAAAACCAAATGGGAAACAGTACAGGGGGTCCTCAGGTTAGGACACAGTTCTGTTCCTACAACAGTGACGTAACCCAAATTTTGGCCTAAGTTGAAACGCACCCTAGCCTAAGTCACTTACCGATCCTAACACAGTTGTAAAATCATAATCTAGAACATAAAAACACAACTAAACCAGCCAGACAGACACAGATATACACACACACACATTATATATATCTGTCAGTATATATATCTGTCGCAGTTTCTCCCTTTTCTGATCTCTTTACAATGTCTACTTTCACTTCCATCATGATGGCTTTCCTCTTCGTTTAGGAGCCGGGATAAAAGCCAAAAAGTCACCAAACAGAGCAACACAAACGGAAAACTTGCACTTTTTTTTCCCCCAGTCAACTTCGCCAACTTCCTCACTCATACACCGCATTGCTGCGTATTCTTCCGCCACGCGCAACGAAACTAATTCACCCGCGTAGTCCGTAAGTACGGTGCTAACAGCATAAACCGAAACACTCATGTCTCAAGTTTTTATGGAAGCGAGCGTTGTACACTTGAAATGTTGTATGTCGAGACTGTTGTAACCTGATGGTCTCCTGTATAAATATTTAATTTGCGTAAGGGTTACCAGCTCTTATTGGTCTTCCTGTCTTATTAGCAAAATTAGCATTTATTCAGGTGTAGGATCATTATTATTATTTGTGCCTCACTTCTTTTGGAATGGCTTGTTTTAGTAAATAAATGTTAAACATAGCTTTAATTTTTGACAATAAATTAAAAAACCCTAAAGACCGGAAGCCATCATTTAGACTATGTGAACTACATGAAAAATTTGATACAGTAATTAGCTCTGGGGTTTTCCGGTTTAAGCCTGGACTCAGGTTACTGTCTGTGTGGAATTTTGCATGATTCTGGTTCCTCCAGGTTCTCTGGTTTCTTCCCATCTCTAATAAACATGCTGGTAGGTGTATTTAGATGCACTAAATTGCCCTGGTTGAGAATGAGTGTGTGTGTGCGTGCGCGTGGTACTCTGCAATAGTTTGGCATCCTGTTCAGGGTGTATTCCCATCTCATTCCCAGTGTTCTCCGGATAGACTCCATATCCATGGCAAGCATGATCAGGATAAAATGCTTCTTGAAGACAAATAGTTACATATCAGCGAGAGAAGGAGTGATTATCCTTTAAATGTTTAACACTTTGAATGAAATTTGTCCGAATGCCCATTCCTTGTTTATTGCATTATCTTCCATTAAGACATTTTCAACAGAAACTCTAGAGCCTCTATAACCCCTACAGCAAGGGTGTCAAATTTTATCCGGCAAGGGCCGGCGTGAGTCCAGGTTTTCATTCCAATCAAGCAGGAGCCACACCTGATTCCACCCGTTTAATGAGTTGAGCTTGGCTTTCAGTGGAATCAGGTGTGGTTTCTGCACCCTTGGCCTAGAGTATTGTTAATAATAACTGAAATAGCTTCTTCATCATGCATTTCTTTGTGTTCTTTTCCCCTCAGGCTCTGTGACCGTCATCACAGTGAAGGCAGTTGCAGGGATGGTTGTGCTCAGCATTCAGGGCTCCCTCCAGCTCAGTTATCCCATTTTCTACGTCATGTTCGTCTGCATGGTGGCCACCATCTTCTTCCAGGCATCGTGAGTCTCTCTCGCTTTCTGTCTCTCTCGCTCTCTTTCTTCATCTTTCTTTCTCTCTGTCTATTTGTTTTACAAGGAGAACATATCTCTGTTATTGAAGGCGCTGATTAACTTGTAGTTTTAGATCAAACCAATTGCTATGTAAGGGGCAAAATACTTGGGAGCATGTCCCCAAGGGTTTCATTCCTCTTTGACAACAGCAATTTGCCAGTGCAGACCAGTTTTTCTTTATAAAAAAAAAACCTTCATACCTCTAATTTATGCTTATCATTTTTACTCATGTTTCATTCTTATTATCCATTGAACGTTACATTTAATGTTGTGAAACGTCCACTAAACAAGTTCCTATAAAGTTTTCACTTTGTAGCAGCTATACGTTATAGCAGACAGTTAATATGTCAAAAATCAGTTACAGATTCACCTCTGACCATTGCTATGTGCCAACACTTTTGAAACTCCTTTCATACATATGAACTAAACATCTCCTTACAGAAAACTTCACCATAACAACAGTTATGTATAGTTTTTAATTGGTCAGTTTTTAATTACATTTGCAGCGTTTGGCAGACGCCCTTATCCAGAACGACTTGGTTATCTCATTTATACAACTGAGCAGGTGAGGGTTAAGGACCTTGCTCAAGGGCCCAGCAGGTGCAGCTTGGTGGTGCTGGGATTCGAACTCAGGACCGTCTGATCAGTAGTCCAACGTCTTAACGTTGAGCTACAACTGCCCTAATTACGCTAATTAAACTAATTAGTTTAATTGTTTTCTCGGACCAGTCAGAGTACTTGACAGTGCTTATTAAAGCAAGTAAAAGCTAGCAAACATAATGTTAAGTGTCTTCTCACACATGCTCATAAAAGGTTTAATTTGTAAAGGTGTGACTTTATCTGTTTTCATAAATGTGGAGCTGTCAGTATTTTGTACACATTTTGGACTAGCCTTAACTGTTAGCTATCATCATTAGCCATATGAGCATTGTATTGTTGTCTCTCTTTTTTTTTTTTTTTCTTCAATACACTGCTGGCTAAATATTTTTAAATAATTGATCTGTACCGAGTCCTGATTTAATAATGTGGTTTAACTTGAGGTTACGTTTAACCTATGTTTTGGAGAATGCATTACATGATCTAGCATTGTGGCCTTCCACGTCTGAGCTGAAATGAACAGAGCTATTTTTATTCATGGTCTGAATATGACTGACCGCTTTGCGTTTTTGTTTTGTTCTGTGCTTTTCATATTTTTTCCCCCGTAGATTTCTAGCTCAGGCATCCCACTTGTACGATTCATCCCTCATCGCCTGTGTTAACTACATCTTCTCCACCGTGTTTGCTGTTGGAGCAGGTAGCACACACGACTTGTCGGCTTGTCTGTTAATCCATCATGAAACTTAACCAACGCACCAGTCTTTTCAGGATCCTAGTATTCAGTGCTTGATTCTGTTTTTCATTGTCTAGATATTCTGCATTTATTTATTACATTCATCGTTCTGTTGTAATCACCTTGGTTATCTCTTTAATCTAGGAGCCATATTTTACCTGGAATTCAACCATGAAGATGTTCTGCACATCTGCATGTTTTTATTAGGGTGAGTGATTTCTTTCTTTCTATTTTATTCCCTCCTACTCTCATAAGGGGATATTTTATATTCTTATTTTATTATTTAAAAACATAATTTAAATATGATTTAAATTTCCTTTTTGCTAACTTCAATGAACTCCCCGCCCCCAATATGGTTCTTTCTTTTATTTATTCTCTCATTGTTGTAGCTTGCTTACTCAGCATTTAATCCTAGGAAATATTGCCACATCTCATTATTTATTCATCACCAGTGTCCAGATTCAATATAAATTCAGTCCCCAGGAAAGAAGATGCGTTGTATTAGATATATTGCAGTGTTGAAAAATATGAACTGAGATTTATAGCAAAACCTCTCTCCATTTTTGGATTCCCTTTCCATGTAATTAGAAAATAGATAAATGATGGTGCTTATTGTGACAAATGAAATTAAAAGTAAATTACATGTTAGGCAACCTTTATGGCTAATAAGTGATCGAAAATATAACTTGGCTACACGAGCTACCTATAAATAAAGGGTAATAAATAAACAGGCGCAGAATTTATTTTTATCCAAACACATCCCTAGAAGCCAATTCGTATGAATTAATATATTTTTACAGTTGAGATGTTAGGAGACTCGTCAGGACTTTTTCCCGACATTTAAGCACCAAAATTAAATCATTTACATGTATGCTGAGTTGATGATGTTTGGCTCTTTCTACAGATGTGTCATATGCTTCCTTGGTGTCTTCCTCATCACCAAAAACAAGAAGAAAGCTAAAGCATTTGAGCCATATGTGACCATGGACATGGTGAAAGGTCGGTGCAAGGCAGATATGATCACTCAGGAACAGCCAGAAAACAAATAATAAATCTGAAACATAATGTGTTTAATGCATGTAGTGTAACATTAAGGGCAGGAACATGAATCATGTCAAGTTAGCTTTATTGCAAATCAAGTTTTTATTAATGTGATTGATCGAATATTTTTTGTTTCTATTGCAACAGATAATTTGCAAGGACTTGTAATGAGAACACTTTTACCAAAACAAAAAAAAGCTAATAATAAAGTGATTTAAGTGGGGTTTTTTTATTTAACAAAAAAGTATATTTCTTGATATGATAAAACATTTCAGGAGGCCTTCTCATGCTTCCCAGAATCCTCTGTACCAACTCGCGTGACCATTTTCATGCTAGCGGTATTTCAATATAAATTTGCAACAGTTCCTTAACATCCTAAGGCATAGATCTTTGTAATTTTCACTTGAAAATTTAATAAATTTGGCAAAAGTATCCATATTTTCAATTCTTTTGACCGACCATTTCCGTTTTTGTATGTTTATTCCGTATGTAATGGACCTGAACTGGCCTTGGCTGTAGAAAAACTAAGGCATATTTTGTTCAGAGCTTCCATGTATGATAGGTAGATGAAGAAAAAGTTTGAAATGGGTTTGTGAATGGATCACCAACAGTGAATTTTGCTGCACAGAGCTCTAGCACAAAGTGGTCTCAGGCTTTTAAAGCAAAAACATCACATCAGACTCTGGGAAGGGAGAGCCACCCACTTTATCTTGCCTTCGGTGGCAGCAGTTTATGCTAGACAGTAAATTTTCCACTGTGAGAAGTTTTCAGGATAGAGAGCTGCTTGTTCATGGTTTCTTGGAAGAATATGAAGTTAATAAGACCAAAACATACAGCTTTAGGAGATAGGGGAAAAAAAGAGGCTGTTGAGTTAGCACCTGTTTATAGGCGCAATAATGTAAGTGATAACTTGTTTCAAAAACACCTTCATGCACTGATGTGCATTAATAAATTAAAATCATGATCCTTGGCCAATTCCTGTCATATGTGAGAAATGAAACAGTTGGAGGTCTGCGGTTATTGGAAAATAATCAACTTCACAACTTAACAGAAGTAACATTAACTCCACTTTGCATCACACAGATTATTTTCCTATAATGACATGCCCCCATGTGGTTTATTCCTTGTAGATTATTATTATTAGCATACTGACTGTACTGCTTTATTTTGAAATATTTCTAATAGTATATGTGTGTATACAGGTATTCCAACGATCCATGAAAAAGGCTGGCCCGTTCAGCCGGATTACAACGGCTCTTTCTCCTACGGCACCCTTGTGAACAACGACGGCGTGGCACCTGCAACTGTCCCCGTGGCAAACCAAGATATGAGCGTATCTCATGTACGGAGCCAGAAAAACGAGCTTAAAAAAGACTAGAAACCAAACCACTGACTCCAGAAACAGGAATCAAGATGTGAAATGATGGGGGGGTAGTGGGGGAAGCTGCATCTGACCTTATTGCTTGCTTCAAGCATTTAAGCCTACAAACCACTGAATGTTTTGCTGCTCCAGAAAAACTGAATCGGGACAAGATGTTGCTGCAAATTTAAGCATTTAAGGAAATTTCCAGAGATTTGAGGCAATTCTGGAGCATCAAACTGTCAAGACTTGAGCTGTTTTTGAAAACTACTGCAGGCGTCACGGTGGGCTGAAACAAAAAAAACCAACAAAAAAAAAACAGCCCTGCAGCTTCAGAAAGACACAAGGCTTTATTACTCCCTGCTGTTACTATTAAGCTGTGCTGGTGTTCAGCATTTGTGTGCATTTTCACTGTAACTTACTGATATTGCAATCGCAGCCAAAGAAAACTTGATCCCTAATTCATAATAATTGACTATAATGAAGATTGTGGTGAGAGTGTAGGATTGTGATATGATTTTAGAATCCCATTCACTCTCATTTCCTAAGGGAGACCTATAATTATTATATTTATTATAATATAAAGATGCCTTAGATCAGAAAGCTGTAATTTCCAACAATGCTAATATTGTGGGTGGTTTGTCTGTGTGCTCAGGTTTCTGTCTGCATGTGGTTTTGCATGTTCTTCTCATGTCCTTTTGGGGTTTCCACTGGGTTCTCTAGTTTTCTCCCATCTTCCAAAAACATGCCAGTATTTCAGTTGGTCATTTCAGATGGTGACTAAATTAGCTCTTGGTGTGAATGTGTGTGCATAATGACCTGAAATGGACTGGTGTCCCATCTAAGGTGGTGAAGTTTGCCCTGGCCCAGAAATTAGCTCTGCATCAAGTCTATGCAGAAGTGTTTTTTTTCCCTTTAAGGCAGTTTTACAGAGCCGGATGGGGTCGTTGAGGGGAAGGGGGGAAATTGTCGAGCTTAAAAATTACATAATGTTCATTTAAGCGGAATAACTGAACGATGCTTTCTTTATTCAGTGTATTTTGTCACCTTCATTCCTTCTCCAAAAGCTATCCGACTTTATGCTGCTATAGCATCAGTTTACTCTTGTCAGTATATAATCACAGTCAGTCATGTGTCTAGAATAATGTATCTGGTTGTAGATCAGCAGTCTGTAGGATTTTTTAAATAACTGACATTAGTTTTAATGACCAGTTGAATATAAAGCAATCTGCACACATTGTAAAAAGAAAAATCATCTTTATTCACTCACTCACACTCCAGTTTTGTGTCTAACATTTGCATTTGTCTTTCTTCTGTCATGATTTGGGTGTAATGGCATGCAGTTTTTCTGTGCTCCAGGGAACGTCTCTTGGGGTGCAAACTATATTTCTGTATGTTATAGTTACTAGTAAAAAAAAACAAAAAAAAAACACATTTGTTGTGGTAACAGTGGATGTCCCGTCTGCCGAACTAGTCGTAGACACGGAGGTCAACTGTGTTGCTTATATGAAGGTTGTGTTATCAGTTCTGTCTTACTTACACGTTAATTACAAATCTTTTAAAATGACATACAGTTCTCTAAAACTAGCTAATAAGTGTCAGCTAGTTACGAAACTTTGCTAAAGGGGAGTACATTAGGAAAACATAAATAGATAATGGTGCCATAAAGGAAGACATTAAATATAACAAGATGATCGAGGAGTTGTCATTGGAATAGCTACATAATTAGCTAAATAGTTATCTAGCTAGGTTGTTAGCCAATGTTACTGATTAAGTATTAAGTAAAAGAAGGTATTTAGAAATTTTCTGAGATAAATGGAAGTAATTCTGGAGCCTAAATCTGTCTGAATTTCAGCTGGATTTGAAGGCTTCTGCAGAAATTAGGATCTTAGCACTCATTATTTTTCTACTTATTATGAATCCCGAAAATGTGTCTTCCTACCAACAACATAACCATTTACAAATGTCTTAATAAAGTTATACTTGTGTTAGGAATGTTTTGTGAAACTTGTTGGAACTGACCTTACACTGACCTTTGATCAGTTGAGGATCACAGATCAGATGTTTTTCTGAGGTTCCTCATTGATCAACATGATTTAAAAGCCTTACAACGTCATTGGCCCAGATGCCTCTGGTGTGTGCTTGTGGAGAACACAGTTTATCATTTATATTGTGAATACTTTTGCATATTATGGTCACTTTATTTCTGAAGGTTAATTTGTAGCTCTCTTTTGTGAAGGGAATTTAATTTATTGATTTAATCCTAATAATTTCTGTAGAAAGAGGTTAAAATAAAGCATCACTCTGTCTTAATTTGCAATTCCAAAGAAATCTTCAATGCCTGGACCAAAGGGAAAATGTAGTATAAATGTGTAGAAGATTTGTGTCAGACTGATGACAGTAATTAATCAAGGTTCTCAGTTATCTTCAGAGTTCAAATCAATAAAATTATCCGAACACTGATTTAATCTGTTGTTGAAGTAATAAGAATACAACTTGTAAGAACTATAAATGGTACTTTCTCCTTGATTTCTGCAGTGTGTCTGTAAGTGTTCAGCTTTTGGGCATTAAACTCTTTACATTACATTCCATGTTAAGTTTGTATGTGTGTTTGGCTCACAGTCTATTGATGGAAAATTTGTAAAATTGCTTTCTAAATTGTAAAGACTACTGTAATTATTAATGAACTTTTACAGAAGATTGGATTAAGCCTTATACAGGAAATTATATGGATCTTTAGAGAATAAATTAGACAATAATGACTATACAATTGTATTAAATAATGAATATTGTACTAATAATAATTAAGTCAAAGGTACAGTCTTTGTCATTTGTACAGCTGACAAATGCTAAACTAATTCCTGTGGTAGCTCCACTTACAAATTACTGGACTTGTATTAACATTCAACATATACATAAGGAAAGCAAAATGTACACAGGACAACCTTCAATATACGTACACTACCGTTCAAATGTTTGGGGTCACCCAGACAATTTTGTGTCTTCCATGAACAGTCAGACTTTTATTTACCACATGAGTTGGAAAATGAATAGAAAATATAGTAAAGACATTTACAAGGTTACAAATAATGATATTTATTTGAAATAATAATTGTTTCCTTCAAACTTTGCTTTCGTCAAAGAATCCTCC
>JAQMCW010000005.1:2751773-2766912 GCA_030068335.1 Chrysichthys cranchii
TAAATACTGCATTTTATTTTTTCCCTTGCACTCAGTGAGCGAAGCCACCAGGGAATCAGCTAGTGTGTGTGTATGTATGTATGTATGTATGTATGTATGTGTATGTGTATGTGTGTATATATATATAAAGTGAATATAATATATACTCCTGACATACAATCTCTGGACAGTTTATTAATACTTGTTAACATCAAACATCAGAATATGTGATTGGTACCAGATGGGCTGGTTTGAGTTTTTTTTAGAAACAACTGAAGTCTCTACAGTTTACATAGAATGCTATGAAAACACAAACCATCCAGTGAGAGGTAGTTCTGTGGGCAGAAACACAATGCTAATAAGAGGGGTCAAAGGATAATGAGTCCCTCGAGCTCTACATGCTAACCCCTGAGGCTACAGTGGACACTGACTTACTCAACCTGGATGATGGCAAATGACAAAAGCAATAGTATTTTTATTTTTTTCAATCTTCAGCTGTCTAACTGGGATGCTTTTCTGCTCACCACAGTTGTAAAGAGTTATGTGAGTTATTGTAGATTTTCTGTCAGCTTGAATCAGTCTATTAATCCTCTGACCTCTCACATCAACACTGTAAATGTGCTCAAATCTGGAAACTGTTATATATATAAAAATCCCAGATCAGCAGTTTTTCAAACAATCAAACCAGCCACCCATCTGGCACCAACAACCATTCCATGGTCAAAGAAACTAAGATCATTCGGCATGGTTTTACAAACTGGGCTGTTGTCACATGACTGGATAATTACATCAAGGATCCTAAAAAACAGACTCTGAAACATGATTGTGACTTAAACATTATTGTATTCATCAGCATATTAGCAACCTCACACATTTGTATACTTCAGCAAAACTGGACATAGGATTAAAAGGTCAGCTTGTAAAGGTCTGCTAGCGTTGCTGTCTGTCAGCTCTGCTGATAACTAAGGCTGTAAAGCTTTATGGTGTCATCAGATACAGAGAGAAAGAGAGTGGAGACTAGACCTATGGCTTGCCTTTACAGTACATCCAAGTTGTCTTTTATGACTGTTTGATGTTCTGCCTCTGTTCTGCTGCTTGTAGATAATCCTAAAACAAACGGAACAAATTAGGAGTGCTGTAAAGTTGGATGTAGACCTCTAAACCAAGCATACAGTAAGGGGGGGAATTATCCCATCAGGCTAATACTAACTTACATTCTATCAGTGTTTGACCACTATTCATGTAGTTGTTA
The DNA here is from genome assembly GCA_030068335.1 of Chrysichthys cranchii. NCBI lineage: Eukaryota > Metazoa > Chordata > Actinopteri > Siluriformes > Claroteidae > Chrysichthys > Chrysichthys cranchii. The sequence goes on from JAQMCW010000005.1 coordinate 2,753,005, forward strand.
ATTTAAAAAAAAAAAATCGGGGATGTGTTCATTTAAAAGAGAGAATGTTGTAACGGTAGTCACTGAGGGATAGGAAGGACTGAGATATGGACCAGGAATTAGAATCAATGCCTACAAGGAAGATGCCAAAACGTTAGCTTAGGTACGTTTGATTATGTGATCCAAATAATGATTTTACTGAAGAATAAGCAGGACAGCAACCAATAAAAATGAATTCAATCATCTGGATTTTCCTTTGCATTTGAAACGGTGTAAAGGTTTTCATGTATGTTGTGTTGCAGTTTTCGAGTGAAATTTATTAATAGTTTGTTTCAGACTTGTTACAGTTCTTCTCTCTCTACAGACAAAATCCCAGACACTCTCTATAATGTTTTACCAGAAACGTGATCCGTCATAAAATAGAAGTGTAAGATTAAAACTTTTGCACAGTACTGTACAAAACAAAAAAACTACAACTGAACTGGTAACGACTGTGATGGACATTGGCATGATCATAACATGAGGGGATCGGGTGTGTGATGATCAGGTGTGTACTGGGTAGGTGATGAGTTGATCCAATGAGTGATGACCATTTGTGTAGTCAAACAGATATCCATGTGTGTGTTGGGTAAATGAGGAGGATCACATGTGTGATGACCAGCTGTATATTGGACTGACAATCAAGTGTGTATTAGATAAGTGATGAGGTGATCAAGTGTGTAGTGGAAAGACACAGAAATCAGATGCGTACTTGGTAGGTGATGAAGTGATCAGGTGTGTAGTGAACAGGTATGCATTGGGTATATGATGAGGTGACGGGGTGTGTGATGTCCATGGGTGTATCAGACAGATAATCAGATATTTATTGGATAGGTGACAATGTAATCCGGTATATAGCAGACAGACAATCAGGGGTGTATTAGGTAGGTGAAGAGGTGACTAGGTTTGTAGTGGTAAAGTAATCAGGTGTGTATTGAGTAGGTAATTAATACTTCCAGTGTGTGTAGACCACTAGGGTCCCCAGGCCCCTTGATGTGTGTTACATCAAGTGTAACACCTGGGTCCCTTGTTGCATACAGTGTATGCTTAAAACAAGAGCCTCTTAAAAGGTATAGTGCTTCTGTACAACCAAGCCCATGGTTGGCACACTGCGAGATGCTGTGACGATACAATATTCAACAAGAAGTCATTTCATTATTCATAACAGGACAGTTTGAAGAGTGTCCTATTATGGTAAACATTGGTTATTTGATTTACTGTAATTAACTAACTAATGTAATTTAGCTAGCTCCTCATATGATTCAGCTTGTTAACAGAAGTATTTTAGCTAGCTAAAAAAATTTTACCCGCTAAGTAACGAACTAGCTATCAGCCTAAAGCTCAGTTGCCTAACTAGTTAGGTGGTATTGTTTGTGTGAAAGGGCTATAAAAAGGGGTAGCTAGCTACAACAGGTAGAATAAATGTTAAAACAGCAAGCCATAGTCATTATGTTTAATTCAAACCTACTATCTAGCTAGCTAATAGTGCTTTTAGTCAGAAAACTACTAATAAGTCAAAACCTGGGATGCTGTGGCTGTAGGAATAAAAACCTCATTGAACACAAGCTTATTAGTGAACAAGTGTGCTAAATGCACATTGTGTTGTTGGTACACACTAGCACAGTGTTTAGTGGTTATCATTAATAATATTGTTTATACTGTATGTTCATTTGTATGTTACATTGTCTAATCTGTAAGTAATCTGATTATAATTGTGGTCAAGCTTTTTTATACTCGCCTGGTGGAGCACAAGACAGAAAGCACAATTAAACGGGGAAAAATTAAAAGGGAGTAAAAGTAATGAAATTAAATTATTAAAGTTGATGTATAGAATACGTAAGTCTGGCTTAATGTAGTGGCTCAAACCATGCCCAACTATAGCTTTCTGGATCTAAAATTTTTTCACTATGATGAATGCAGGCATACGTCACATCCCCGTCATCAGAAGGACCACGCCTTATGACCTGGACATGAACTTTGTTACTGAACGAATCCAATTCAAGTCTTTTATGTTTGACTTTGAGGGTGAGAAGTGCCCAACAAAAATGCTTGAGACATTGGAGGAAGTTAATCACAACTCATGTTTTCATGGCATTGTCAGTGTGTGCAGACTTTTTCCCTTTTGGACAGAATAAAACAATGGGCTGTGGAGTAGCATGTGCCAAACGTGGCTCAGTTCATCGTCACTGATGTCAACAGAGTCCGATCTTGTCAGACAGCTAGATTTTGACGATCTATCAGATGATGGATTTATGAGGGTCTCCAACAGACATGTGCCTCACACATACTCATCATGTGTGTAAGTCACAGATGATGTGATGATCAGGTGTGTGATGGTTTCATCCTCTGATACTCCTCCTACAGCCCCCAAAGCATCTGATATCTCTTACACATTTATTGTACATAAGCTTCAGATCTAACCACTGTATTTCTGTGTGTGGGGGAGACAAAGACAAGATGTGCATGTGTGTGTATGTGTGGTCATGGTCCAACTGAGCTCTTTCTTCCGTGTTACAGAGTTTTCAGCTTTTGTAGCCAATGCAAATTTTGTTCTGCTTCCCACAGTGACAGACAAAACCTGAGGTTCCACCTGGAGTACTTAAATTCAACCGAGCGTACTTAGGGATTCCAAGGTTTGGTTTTTTATCTGTAGAAGGAGAATTTATGCAGACTAAATTATTTATTTAGAAAAAATTCAGTCTGTATAAAAGCAGTTGAGCTGTCGAGAGTGTGTAAGGCCTACCAGAAACCACACCACTCTTAAGATCTATTACATTTTTTAAAATTCAGTTTTATTCATGGGGCACTTTGACTACTAGACATTGTACCGCAGCAGTTTTATAAAACTCCAAATGTATGTAATCAGCAAGCCGGGGGAGGAGACAGTGACAAGGAAAAATCTTTCATGAGGAGGAAACCTTCAGAGGTACCAAATTCAAAAGGGAACTCATCCTCTACTGGGTGACAGATTATAAATCATCCCAGTATACACTCAAATAGAGAAAAGGTTTAACTATGAGGTGATCTAACATAGATCAGTAACCTCAATGGCTGGTTGTTGACTAGTTAGCTCATTCTGGTTTATTATTTTTTTTATAATGGTCAGGGGCAAAGACATAAACATTGATTTAACAGGGGAAAAAATGTTGTTTTGTTCTATACTGAAAGTATAGGGGAATGTCTGGTTTTCCCTAAAAACATTACGAGGTGAAATTATTGCAAAAATATTTTGATCTCTGGTCAGACACAAAAAAAAAGACATAGAAATATGTAGATAAGATGCCATGTTGGCCTCATGAAATGTAAAGGCAAAACAGATAGGTATTCTGGGTAGTATATATAGAGTATAGGTATTATATTTATTTTGGCAGACCATTTTATCCAAAGCAATATACAGGAGAGGGAGAATCAAATACAAGTATCTTAGGAAAAATTATTTAAAAGTGATCTTACTTAAAACTTTTTCCGAATGATCTACATAGGAACTTTTAAGGGGCCTTTCGGAGCAACCCACCAAAGACAGCTTTAGGGTTCTAGATGAAGCTTTTCTATAAAGCAGAGTAGTTGAGTAGTCACCTTAACTAAATACTGACCCCTTTGGCCAGTCTGGTATTTAAATTCACAAACTTCCACTCAGCAGAAAGACAGATTGTCCCATTAAAGCCATCACCAACTAAACCTTAATCTTAATCTCAGGCATCATCTAGACCAGAACCAGAGGTGGTAAAAGTAGCCAGATTCTTTTAACTCTTCTAACTGTGCAAGGACTCATCTAAATAAGTCCTCTGGCAAAGGTTGAGTCATAGTTTTAAAATGTAGATAAGATAAAGAAGGACTGTCTAAACTTTTTTAATTTATCCAAAGTAAAAGTACAATAAAGATTTACTAATAAGAAAGATGTCTGCTTGAAATCACACACTGAATTTAGCTACTGATTGTAAATTAGTGCTCCATTTTCCAAAGGAAAATATGAAAAAGCTAAGCTAAGGCTAATTAACAACACTTTTATTCCTAATCTTTCAAATGCTAAATAGCATGATAATAACTCTAACCATGGTTAAAGTGATTCCTTGGCTAAAATGATGATACAGACTCAGTGAACCCACTGATTAAATTTTTAATTAACCCTTTCCTACTACATGTTATGAAATGGTCCTTATGAGACCTCCTGGGATGTCCACTAATGTTCACCAACCAACGAGTGAGTTGAATTTAAGGGTGAAATAAAAGTCAGGGTCAAATATGACTCCAGGGTGCTACAGGGTTAATTTCATCCCTTCAAACCGCCCAAAGATTTAGTATGGTGAACTGTCATTGATTGCATTTAGCTTTTGATGATGTTTCCCATAATTGCCCTTATGTGCCTAAACTTAACCATATTCAATCATCTGCAGCACTCAACATCTGAGCCCTGACTGTCAGAAAGAGGTGGAATCAAGTTACTACACGATTTCAGTTTCCTGTTGCTGTGTACAGGGTTACACCTGTTGACGCATAACTGACAAATTTATTCAGAGCTTTTGGGTGTATGCACCACCCACGAGTTCTGATAATTATCATTTTCAAGTGTACAAGTCTAATGACTCACTATTTCACAACATTTTTCTTGGCCAACGCACATGTCTGAAATCCGTAACACAAGGAAGTTGGCAGGACTTGTTGTTTCAACCTTTAATCTGTGTCAGTGAAGAGAGACCTGATTCAAAGGTCCACCGAATTGTAATGTTGATATTGGGATGAGATTGGCAGAACAGGTGAACACTGATATGATATAGTTAAATTCCAAAGAATCCAATAGTTTTTTGTTTTTTTAATTTACTTGGTTCATCATTGGCAAAGTTTCTACATCATTGGAAATGATGACGTCTAAAAAGCATAATCTTTCCTTTATAGTGATGGACAGGTGAACACGCATGTGCCAATGAGAAGGGGAAATGCCAGCTGCCTTTTATAAAATCTCACAATATTTGATATCGTTGAGACTGCTAGCAGTGTCAAAAATCCTAGACTAACTACTACACCTACACTGACTAATCAGTTTATTAGGTCTGTTCATTCATGCAAATTCATGAATCGGTTAATATTAAGATCAAACAATAAGGTTGGGGCGTACTCACTCACTCGCTCACTCATCTTCTGCCGCTTAATCTTGTTCAGGGTTGCAGGGGTCAGCTGGAGCCAGTCCCAGCTGACTTCGAAGTGGAGTACACCCTAGGCAGGTCGCTAAACCACGGCAGGGCTTTAGGGGCATAGGATACTTAAATAATCACCTTTTACAACAGTAGTGCACAGAAAAGCATTTCTGACCACAGTCTTACCTAGTTTTTTGGATGTGGTTTCTAATAATTTGGTCAGTGAGTGAGTTCCTCTTTTAAAAAAAAAAAAAAGGCCATTTTAGGATTAAAAAAAAAAAAAAAAAAAAGCAAACTTAGCTTGTTAGCTCAAAATGATAAATAATTAGTATTCTCTGTAAGTGGACATTAAATTATCCTGCAATTAAAAAGGAATGCTGGGCAACACCAGCTTTACTAGGAAGTATTTGTTAATCAGTTTGTTAATTACTAGTTAATCAGGATTCCCATGCTGGTTAACCAGTTAAACCAAAACCATTCCAACACAAAGCAGGATAGACTAGACAAACCAGCAAAGCAAATATGTTTAATTAAAAAAAAAAGTTTACTTATGATTATAATGGTGTAATGTTTAGTCCTGGCATTGCACAGCAAGAAGGTCCTTGGTCCGATCCGTAGGTCAGCCTGGGCACCTTTCAGTGTGGATTTTGCATGTTCTTCCTGTTCCTGTGTGGGTGGTACTCCAGGTTTCCTACCACAGTCCAAAGGGATTAGGTGGATTGGCTACTCTGTTCCTAGGTGTGAATGTGCGTGCATGTGTATGCGATCCCAAGCCCTGGGTTAGGGTAGGGTAGGGTAAGGTGTTGGGGCGAGCGACCTCACCCTGTAAAATGCGCTTCTGCTATGGAAATGTCAACCGAGCCCCATGGGGATTGCTTGACACCCCATGTGCCACTTGATGGTATGGGAGGACTATATGATAGCATAGGATGATTGTAATGTTGAGTCACAGTTCACAGCCTTGAATTGTTTTCAGTTCACTTTGTTTTTCTTGTTTCAGCACACTGGTGAAGATGCAAGCCACCACAACTTCTCCTGTGACCAACCTCACCACAGCCGTGACCAAATCACGAGAACAAATTCTTATCCAGAGTAAGTGTGTGTGAGTACGTGTGTAACTTTAGGCAATTCTATAAAGATAGATAGATAGATAGATAGATAGATAGATAGACAGACAGACAGACAGACAGACAGACAGACAGACAGACAGACAGACTGTCTGTCTGTCTGTCTGTATTAGGGACAAAGGGACATTATACAAATTTTTTATTTTCTTGTGTAATTTTGTCTCTGTATGAGTTGAAGAATGCAGATACCCATGAAAATCAACAAAATCATTAAGGAAATATAGAATGGTTAGGTTTTAACCATCTTAGTAAGTTGAAATGCTCACCAAATACTGTATGATTTTAATTCACTTATGTCATGAAGCTGGCAAAATTTTTACATTAAGAAGGCTGGAAGTAATAAGCCATTAAAGATGGGGTCAACAAGGTCAAAGCAGCTCAACTGAATATTATGGAAAATTTATGAAAATGTTTCATGAGAATTGATTTTATATAAAAAGGTTTAAATTGGATTATGGATTGTATTTCATTTTAAAATACTGTTTGTTTCAGTAAAAAAAAAAAAAAAATTACCAATGGCTACATAGGGTAATATCTGAATTGCTGTAGCCTTTCTATCAGCTTGAATCTGTACATATATACGTACTAAAAATTATGTATAGGCAAAAACATACACATAATTTGTACTCATATATTTGTAGTATGTTTCAATATAATGAAACAACTTTATGTACTGTATAAGTAAATATTTCAATTCAGACTTTTCTGCCATTTTACTGCTATTACTAGATTAAAAGCTTTTCTTCAGGGACAGAAAAGGCAACGCAGGCAAGAAATAAACCATACGTATATCATTCAGAGCTCAATTAAATGGAAAACCTTCAATTAAATGGATAGTAAAATAAGTGTGTGTTATATATGTGCTTTACAGGGACACACTATTCCCTACTGTTGTCAAAATGTTTACTCATTTGGCCTTAGTTACCATGCACTTATGGCTTTATGACAGAATAAAAGCTTTGCACAGTGATTATTCAGACTGTAGTGATATTTAAACATTATTATATTTGTTTATTTTGGACTGATCATCATACCACACCCTCAGTTCAGCTATTGGAGCGGTTCACCAGTTTGCGGTCACTCAGATCTGAGTGCTATTAGTTTGGCTAAAAAGTCTCTGAAGTGCCAGTACAGTAAATATTTGAATTCTGTGGGGTTTTTGTGTACACATTATAGTTAAAACTGTCCATCATACACGCTTTCATTTCATATAAAGTTTAAACATTTTACCAAATGAACCCAGTATTATGCATGTATAGTTTCCTTGAAGGGCCTGGCTCACCCAAGTATCAATAGTCCAAAAACAGTCTGCAAAAATCCTGTGACATCCTAAGCCATAGATGTTAAGTCATAACAAGAAACTGAAGGTCTTTTGTCCACGTATCTGTATTTCGAATTGTTTCAACTGATCCAATCGTTTTTGTATGGTTATTTCATATGTAATAGATTAGACCCGACCTGGAACCAGCGAAGGAAAGAAAAGATTTTGTTCAAAGCGTCCACATATGACATGTAGATGAAATAAAAGTTCGAGATGGGTTTTAAAGGGATCATTGACAGTGAATGTGCAACAAAACTTCTGCAAAGAGAGAGAGCAGGAAGCAGTAACGTGCTTGCAAAACAAAATCAACCAATAGGATTCTGAGAATGGTGAACCAGGCCCTTAAACAAAGGGCTTCTGATGGCACCTGAAAAAATAATTTGCTTTTTAAAAATTTTAGGTTTAGGAGCCAGTAAGTCCATAAGATTTTGTTTTTGATTTTTTTTTTTTTTTTTTTGTCTGATGCCCTGCCTAAGGAAATAATTTTTTGATTTATACTCACATGCACTTGACCTGTCTATTTTTATAACTAAAAAAGAAAACCCCAAACAAACAAAAACAAAAGACACAGCCTGAGTAATGCAGTTTGTCAGCATTGTATGCGGTGTACTGGCCTACATTCACATGGTGAAGAGCTTGCCACTCAAAACAAAGTACAATAACGTGAGCGTCAGACTGCATAATACACAATAATGCTTCATAGTGGTTAAAAAGGACACTAGTTTTTGATTTATAATAGTTCATGATTTATAACAGTTACCTTTAAAAGTTGTTTAAAAGTAAGTTTTAACACCTAGATATGACAGTTCAGCCTCTCAGTTTCTTTCTGTCCAGTTCATAGCACTGAATTAAGACTTTTTTTTTATTCTGTCTTCATTTAAGTGTCAAATCTGAGTTACAGCTCATTAAACTTAGATATCTTGGTGATTTTTTTTTTTTTTTGCTTGTTATTTTATACAGTACATAACATTTGCATTTTCTCCTCCAAAACAGAGAAGAGACTTTAAGAAACTGGATGAAAACACGTTTAAACACACTAACCAGTATTTGTAAAATAACTCAAGTAGTCAGTAGTAATCTGTAGCCAACCTTTTTTCCCCCTCCAGGTTCAGGTGCCATGATCGCAGTTATCGTCATCGGCATCGTTATCATCCTCAGCATACTACTCATCATACTGAAGACTTATAACAAGTAAATCCACATTCCATATAACACAGGGTGACAGGGTTGAATATTGTAGGCTGCCTGTTTTATTATAGGCCTGTGTGTTTCCATAGTAAATAAACATGCAACAGGTTCATGAGTTGCAAGTTTAAAGGTCTGTAAATGTCTGTATGCAGCTTGTAAACATGTTTAAAGACTTGAAAGCACACCTAAATTAGCAGTTAAATGAAATCAGCAATTAATATTTAAGCATGTTGAGATTGACGTCAGTCTAATAGTTCTAAGACAAATTCAGTTTTAACCCAGAGCTTAAATGATTAAATATTTTCCTAATTAGGTTTGTGTCAAAGAATCAACCTTTTCCTGAAGCAGATGATAAATTAAAATTTATTATTATTTTATTATTATTATTATTATTATTATTATTATTATTATTATTATTATTATTATTATTATTATTATTATTATTATCATTATTATTACATGGCAATTAACAGTTGGTCTCTTTAGTATTAACACATTTCAAAACTTAATAATGAGAATTTTATGTGTTTATGCTACAGGAAGATGCACACAAGGAGGATGCTCAGTGGGACTTCTAGCAAACCACGCAAAAACACAAACTCAACAATAACGACGTCGTTGCAGATGGAGAACATGCGAGGCAGCACCACCGTGGAAGGCTTTCCACACCTGCCCAACACCTTGCAGAATGGGTTTCGTTTACCACGAGCCGAGGCGGCCAACACAGCCGAGCAGGTCAGCATGACCAGTGGCTCCACTGTGGTCACAATACACGAAACACCCTCGAGTGGAAATACGTAAAAAAAAAAAAAAAAAGTGACTTGGGCTCCAGTATGCTGTGTAATGAGAAAACACCCCCAGAATGAACAAACTGATCAGAGGACCACCATGACCACCAGAACATGGGAAAAAGAAAGATCCAACACTGAACTAGTGGCATTCTGAGACAAACACAAGCACCTCTGAAGGCCAAAAGTAGTCAGTGGACCACTGGGGACATTTTAGGACTTTACGATGACAGATGGTTCTAAAATGGACCACAGGGAACTCTAAGAGCCCAGCATGGGCAAATGACCCTAAGGGGACATTAAAGGTCCATTATAGCTCTGAGAAAACCATTCCAGTGTTCTTTCAAAATGTTGAAGGACCAGTGGCCATTTCACCTGATGATAATCCCACTTTGTGGTCTCTGGAAATTGAAAATATCCACTATTATGTAATAGGGGACCTCGCAAAATGTCATGACTGAGTAAACAATACAGTGTGTCATATCACATAATCGGTTTCCTTCAAGTCCAAATGGAGAGACAGTAGTGATTACAGAGTGAAGGCTGTAATGTGTAACTACTGCCAATACCACTAACAACTAGAAGGGCACTCACAGACTACAGAACCTCCGCCAAGGACAGTAGTCGACTCGTCTATTATGTACAAATCTCCGAACGCGACCCACTTCATATATCTGGATATACAGTGGCCACGCCAATCTGGCTACATACGGCTTCCCACCATTAGGCTTGCTAATCAAAAACACAAGCCTCGCTAGGTCAGCACATGCACGCTCGCGCCTCTAAATAGCTGTAATCTCTGATAAGAGAGGGAAAACATTTAATCATCAAGCTCTACGAATATCCTAACTACAAAAGGTTAACATCTGACAATAATTTACATCTGCAATATACATAAATCAAGTGTTCGGTACAGAGGGTTCCCTGGTGCTACAGTTTGTCTTCTCACAGAGACTCAATATTTTTTTCCTTTATTACAACAATTTAAGGTATGCATGTGATATTAGCATAGGTGAGTCACTGTGGTTACACCCACTGAGTGGCAAAAAGACTGAATGGTTTATTATATTTAATAATTGTGTCTTTTATGATCATACTCCTTGAGAAAACATGTGTTAACACCTGGAATTCCTGCTGAAAGATCCTAACCCAATGCCTAAATCTGACTCAAACCCAAACTTCAAACCTAACGCTAACCTGAAGTGGGAGTCATGCAGTAGGCATGTCGTGTATGTATTGTGCATCTGCAGTTAGATCTATTTGACCCAGCCCAAATGATAGGGGTGTGTTTGTCATTATTGGACTTTACTGCGACCTACTGGATATTAAGATGCATGGCATTGGTGAGCGCAGACTGCCATATCTTGCCATAACAGTAATGAAAGTGGTAATAAAATCAGTAATAAAATCATGGCTTCACCATGTGACTTGACAAACAAACTGCACCCGAAACATAACCTCCTTGGCAGAGGTAATAACTGATTTTTCTGTTTATTTAACATAAAGAGCAACAGAAAACCCTTTTAGTCAAAGGGCAGTTGTTAAATGATTTCAGGTTTTCAGATGTTTAACATGAGACCACAGCTTTGTTGAATTCTCGGACCGGGAGGTGCTTTATATGTTGTTCGAAAGAGTTATTGTTTCTATTGTAACAGCTCATTCATACATTAAAAATGACATTATTTAAATGTATATTCGTTGATTATGTAAGGTTTTCTGTGAGACATTTATTTAACGTTATTGGACCGAATCTCCAGGTTCAGCAGTTTGTAACAGGCAGAGGTTTTCTGCCAGGTCTTAAGGATGGAGGATGTTGCGTGTTGCAGTTTCTTTGTAACGTGACATTTTTTGCCTTATTACGTTCAAGAGAAAGTAAAGGAAACAACAGTTTAGTGTTCTAATGTAATTGACTACAGGTACATATGTTGCATTCGAATAGAACTTGTAACTTGTAATTCCCAACAACCAACAAAGAAAATCCACAGAAACCACTCCCTCAACTCAAATTTCCTACTCAGGATCTCGGGATGAACTTCACCACTCTGAGTTCCTCTCATCTCAGGGAGGGATGTCAAATCAACATGGCTGTGCACAGCCTCAGAAGTAAACAAAATAGCGCTTCTTACCTTTAAATGACTTATACTGTATTCACAAGTACAGTGGAACCTTGGATCACGAGCATAATTCGTTCCCGAAACGTGCTTGTAATCCAAAGCACTCGTATATCAAAGTGAATTTCCCCATAAACTCTCATAATTCATTTTACAACCCACAAATATTTATATAAAAAAATGATTGATACAAAATATAGAGTAAAAATCCATAAAATAAAATAACCTGCACTTTACCTTTAAAAAGACTGGTGGCTGGTGTGAGGGAGACTAGAGAGGAGGAGAGAGGGAGGATTATTGTGTAGGATGACTTTCACTACAACTCACAGAATCACTGCAGTCTGTCGGATCTTTTTCTTTTCAGGCGACTTTAACAAGGAAACTATCCAACAATCGCTGCTTTTGCCTCCTTTTGAGGATTTTGTGGAAATGCGACATTGCGTTGTCATTAAACAGATTCATCACTCGCACTGCTACGGTCTTATTCAGGTGGTGCTTTTCTGCAAAGTTTGCACTCTTGTCCACATTTTACACATCTCTCTGGGGGCTATTTCTGCACACACACTAACAGTATACGCTAGCGCGGATGTTGACTATGCGAGTGAGCCACAATCCCGCAGTGAGTGAGAGAGAGAAGTGATCACGTGAGGCTCGGCAGACGAAGCGTATGCATACTACTCGTATTGCAAGACCTCGCTCGTTCATCAAGTCAAAATGTATTAAAATTTCTTGCTCGTCTTGAAAACACTCGCATACCAAGTTACTCGCAATCCAAGGTTCTGGAACCCTGACTAAACAGTTTGCTGTTTTATGAAGAAAACTGCACAATCACTCATCAGTTAGCTGGATAGCGTATTGCTAACAAAAGACAAACACCGAGGCATCGAAGTTTTCTTCCTCACTTTGTACCGCACAGAGGTTGAAACTGACATCATTCCGGGATGACCAACATCCCACATCTAAGGGAATTCAAATGCAGTATAACTTGTTTTGTGGATGTTCCACAACAATAAATGTAACTGTAAACAGATAAAAAAAAAAACAACAACCCACAACATATAATAGTTGAGTTACACAGAAATTAACACCAGATGTTCTGCTACAGGAAAATACTATTGCACAGGAAACGTTCCTCTGCTTCATACCAGGCTGCATCACCCTCCCCGGTGTTGATTATTTTCCTATAATAGCATGGCCTGCTGTGTTCTGTTTCGCAATACAGAGAAATGTCTAATTTGTCTATGGTGTACATTACGGATGCAGTCGATAAAGTGTAGTGGAATAAAACAAAAACAGCATTTTAATACATAAACCTGCTATTAAAAGTTGGTGTTTACTGTAGAATTTTGCACATTCATGTGATATTTTTGTAAATAAAGCTTTTTATGTTGTCGGGACATTACAAACAAATGAAATGATTTGTTGAATTCTCCTTCCACTGGTCCTTACTAAGGGTCTTGTACAAGTTCAGCTTGAAATTCTTGATTCTGATTGGTCCGACTGGATTAATTTCCTATAAGAGCACCTCCTGACAGTAGTTCCAGCTCTAATCCAAATCAAAAGTTTATATTAATGCTCTGGTTCTAATACATTATCACTTCTGTAGTGTAACCTTAAACAAGGACGTGTAATGGAGAACATGCCATGTAAATAGATTTCAAAAAACACTTTAATCTTTGATTTGGTAAAGTTTTGCAATGTAGTTGTTTATTTATGGAAGAAGTCATCTCTGAGTACACACTAATATTCCACTATTATTCTGAATATGACCGTATTCAGAATTCGATACGGGTTATTCCTTTTGGATATACCACATTTGGCATTATTCTAAATTTAGCATTTTCCAATTCAGACATGTGAAATATGCTGAGGTTATTCAGGTTCTAGGAGCATTATTTGGATATGTATACAGTTCTTTCGGAATATGTGTTACAGTTGGGGTTTTTACAGCAGTTCCTGACACACGGCCTGTCTGTTTACGGTCAGTTCTATGTGTTATACAGAAACCAACTAGACAACAGTTTGCAAGTTTGGGATAAAGATCAGGAAGATTACTGAAATACAGGAAGTCCTCAAGTTACAATGGAGAGGCGTTCCACCACACCCATTGTAACTCGAAAATATCGTACAGTACAGGCCAGAAGTCTGGACACACTTTCTCATTCAGTGTGTTTTCTTTATTTTCATGACCATTCATTTCCTAAAGTACTGATGGCCACTCTT
>JAQMCW010000005.1:2789328-2800085 GCA_030068335.1 Chrysichthys cranchii
CTCGGGGCGCACCAGTCTATATATATATATATATATATATATATATATATATATATTTTAATATTATACACACCTACATACACATACAAAGTTTTTGGAAAACTTTAACCCTACATTGGCCATACACGGTAACTCTATTAACCTTGATTCTCAACATAAAAATGAAAAAATGTCTTGAAATATATAGTCCTTTAATATACAAGTCCTTTAATATCCTCCAATAACATTCTAGGATTGACATTTTGAATTTCCAAGTATTTCAATTAGTGCCCTATAAATGGCTAACCCAATTTCTTTTTTCTACACGATGACAACTCCTAGCCTAGACCCAAGATGTTCATCTTTAAAACTTTTTTAATCATGATATACAGCTATGAGTAAGACTAGTTGTCATAATCATCACCATCACCAGGACAACCGTCTAACTACTTGTACCATTCTGACCTTAAAGAAATGACTCAAACCTGAAATGTGTGCTGATTAATATTTCTTTGTGCCGTGTGTTAAGCTAAGTGGCTGTCTAATCCACCGTATAATGATATTACCGTCAGTAACACCTGGCAAATAACAGCTGGCTCTCACAGTTCATTAATTAGGCGTTTGATTATCATTACTGTATTATACAGAGCGAGGAGGACGTTTCGATTCGCCCCGCCGTACCGTACTGCAGGTTTGGGGATGGACTCGGGGCTCACGGGAACCTGAACTCCCTTTTCCCATTCCTGCCTCCAGGGGTCTGAAAGCACGTAATAATCCTCAGGATTGAGCTGGTAGGAGTCGTGAAGCTTCATTGCTGTGATGAAATCGGTCCTGAACACCTGAGAGAGAAAGAGAGACACAGAGAGAGAAAGAGAGAGATGTTAGAAGAAAGTGGCAAGGAAACAGTGCTAGTCTTCAGTCCATTAATATGAGAACTATAAAAATATCACACATTCAATAGTGATAGGAAAATGTGATTAGCTGGAAACATCAGAAAATCGGCCAGGAGTGTATCAAAGAGGCCTGTTACCTCCGACGGTCTCTTCCCGTCTCGTCTCCTGTGATGGGAGTTTGACATCTGAGACCATGATGTGCAATTACCTAGAGAAGAAAATCAGCAGGTCAGTAACCAACACAAGCACAAGCCTATGTTTGTCATAATGTTACACAAAAACAGCTACAACACCAATATAAATACAGTATTAACATGAAGAGATTAGTATTTTTATTACGCAAGACCTTTATTAACTATTCATAATTAAAAGGCAAAGCAAAGTGTCTTTTTAAACCATTATATATAATCTATGTTCAATATTTGAACAATTTTAACATCTAAAAATGCACTTTCAACACTTCTTCACATTTAGCCTGATTTAAAACGCAAGGATCTACGAATGAACACATGATGTGGATGTGCTAGCTGCAAATTAAAGAAAGCCTTGCCCTGCAGCAGTTTTTCCAACTGGATAAGTTTGACATCTTGGGAAATTTCCACCCAGGGCTTGAAAACATTTATAGAAAACCACCTGCTGTTCAGCCGCCTGCGCTGGTCATCATTCTGCTGGAGTTCATCTGAATCATCTACAGGTTTAACAACAAGTTCTGTGTATTCGGCTTCTCGTTTGGCTCATGTCTTGCCTTCTTAACCCTGATTCACCGCCGATTCAATTCCAGAATTTGAATCAAGAATATCAGATCCAGGAATTTAGAAATTAAACAATGGGGGATCACTAGAAGAAGCTAGAAACATACAACCCTAACACACCTCTACCATCGATCAGAGATATTACGATATCTACAGAGGATAGCAGTCACTAAGCGAATGATCTTAACCCTATAATGCCCTGCGTATCATATTTGATACATGCATTTCTGAGACCTTGTTATTGCCCACATTGTGTGCAATTCCCAAAGTATCTAATACAATACAAAAAAAATACTTGCAAATTATTTTTATTTATTGTTTTATATTTTGTTAGAGGGACTAAAAGACTTCAAATAAAAAAAACAGAATTTTCTGCCATTTTATTTCTTGGTTCAGGCATTAAAGGATTAATCATGGTCTGTATGTCCAGGGTTTGGCAGAACACCAAACCTCTTGACAAACAGAAACATACCGAGTGAGTCAGTGAGGCGGCCGTGCTAACCGCACCAATCATACCGCCTGACCCTGCTCTTGCCCTGAGTCTCACTTCCTTTACACCTGATTGTGCATGTCTGCTCATGGCCCATCATGACCATGCGGGTTTGAAACGCCTCTAACTTTTCCTCTTCTATCACAGTGACAAAGATGCAAAATGTAGTGTGCACCATAAGATAAGAGATGGACACAAGATGAGCAGAAAAGAAAGAAAGAAAGAAAGAAAGGAAGAAAATGTGAAGAAAAGAATGGAGACATGTATGCAGAGAGAGAAAAGAAAAAGAAAAATCAAAACGAAAACAGAAAGTGCTTACTTCCATTATCGGACTCCTCGCTGGTGCTGGGAACACGGCTTCGCTTCATGGTCAGCAGCCGCCGTCTCCAAATAACTCACCAAACTAGTTTCACTGCAAGAATTACAAACTACATGAATGGCACGGAGGCTTCAGTTTAAACCAACACGCATGTACAGACAGCCTTTAACAGGAGCGTCTGGCTCCAAGCAAAGCGCTTTATTCAAATGTTAGCAAAAAAGACACAGCAGTACATTATATACGGCTTACGTTACGTTATGTGTCAAAGATGAAATGTTTTAGATTTTTATTGAGTGGTAGGAGGGGTCATATTATGGGAGAAAAAGTTGCAGGTAAAAAAAAAACTGTCATTCAGAATTAATCTATTAAATCATAAGGCATTAAAGTGTAGTTTTAAAAAATATTACTTTTTACAATTTTTGAAAAATGTAAAGTTATTACAGTCTGATTTGCAGCTTGCATAGAAATAACATTTACAACAATAATAATAATAATACTAACAAATAAGAAGAATAAAACAATCCTGCATGTGATCAGAGTGCTTATTATAACCGTCCTTGACATACACTTATAGTGCAACTCAGACGCATCATCAGTGATGTTTCCTGGGGTCACTGGGTGTTTCAATAAACATATTTAAAATTATGAGTCAAATATGTATACAGATAAGAAAGACATTAAGACACTTATTACAAATTACAATTTGATTGTGGAAAAATTTAATATTACAAGAGCAATCAAGTTCTTAAGAGCAAAGATTTTTAATAAGAATAACTACACTGCATTGTTTTTATTAAATATATATTTAAAGTGACAAAATGTACAAATTAATCTATTTCAGATCTTAAGGAATATTACATTTTCACAACAGTGCAAATCCTTTTAGGAAAGGGCCAGATCATCTTCCAATTACTGGCCAAATCATTCACTTAAAATGACTCACAAATGTTGTTGTTATTATTATTATTATTATAATAATCAAACTACTGATGGAGATCATTCTAAATAAACTTCATGTATATTTTGTAGATAAAATATGGACACCATAATCACAAAAGTTTAAAAAAAAATCCACAAAAAAAGCAAGAACAACTGACTCCATAAATAATAATAAAAATGTTATCCTTATTGCTGCTGTTAATAATAATAATAATAATAATAATAATAATAATAGCAGAGTTATACGTCAATAAATAGTACTCATTTCAGTAAAAGACTTTTAAGTTGTAATTAAAACAGAGTCTGAATTAAATGTTATAAAAATCCGGTTTATTTCGCCCAACACAAACAGCGGGAACGGTTTGACTTGGTCACGTGACGCTTCGGCAAGCCGACCATTGGCTGCAGCGCCCGGATGACGTAATAATCTAGAACCATCACCAGCACAGAATAGCGGTCTCGCGCTGATGTTTTGGCAGAAGCAGCTGCTTGCAGACCCCTGCATCAGTCTCCGTTAGTTCAGCATTTAGACAAGCCTTATTATCATCATTATTATTATTATTATTATTATTATTAATAATAATAATAATTATTATTATTTCCAAATATACGTTTTAAAAGTCACGTGGTCCACCCAACCAAAACACAACACAGCATAAACACACCTGACGCAAAGTTTCGAAAACCTAAGGCTGAAAACGTACAGCTCGTGCTAAAGGCTTCCGTGCTAAAAACAGACAGCGAGAGATTCCTAAAAGGCCACGCCCCCCTGAGCAAGGCATAGCTGCCCGTTACGATGCCTGACCAAAATGATCAACAAACCCTAATTCCTTTTTTTCCCCTCTTTTTTTAAATACAACATTTCACTCGGATTTGCATCTCTCTTTGGTAGAAAATCCCGAGTGCATAAAGAGTCGGGGGGGAAAATCGGTTACGCAATTAGCTTCAGGCAACTTCAAGCAGAACATGGAGAAATGTGCGTATTGGCCGAGTGAGGACGGTGAGGAGCTGCTCTAACGTTACTCCTCCAGCCCTGGGGTTGTGTTGTTTTGGTAAACAAACGATTCAAAAGTGACTCTGTAAGGCTCAGGGAGATGACCAATGACCCCCTGTTGGGTTCCTGATCATGGCTGAGACGTTACTGACAGAGTGTGCTTATTTAGCAGTGACACACAGACCCCAACACAGAGTCAAAACTAACGCCAACTCCACAGATTCCCTCGCCGAGGGGCGCAAACACAACCCCTGGAGCAGCAGAACGCAGAAAAGTTCACACTGCACTCTTCATGCGCCCTAATGTGCGGTCTGGGCGCAGAGACGGAGCTCCGAAGCATCCGAGTTGGCACAAACACACACCAAGCAGAACACCCCCCCTCACCCTCCTCCTCCTCCTCCTCCTCTCTCCCTCTCTCTCCCAGCTGCACTATAACTGCACAAATCTTCGCCTCGCTCATGGAAGAAATTCCACCCAAGAGCAGTGTTGGAGGTCAGATCGTACTAATATTTGTACACGACGGGATTTTATTGCCCCATGAACTTAATCTTTTGGCGCCATTTTAATGACGTACTACGTTTCCACCACCGGACCATCTGCATTCGGAAAAAAAAAAAGCTCACGGAAATCCTGGAGAGAGAGAAAACACACACACACATATACACATATACACACAGCGAACGCATGGTGCAAAGCGAGCGTCCTAAATGTGCGTTTCGTGCGCTTGGCTAAAACGCGTGAATGTTAGAAACATGGCTGTGTTACCTGCACGGGGAGAAGGACGGCGCCGTTCCTGCGTTGGCGTTTCCGTGTAGCTGAGCAATGATGGTGCTGCGCTGCTGCTTACAGTTTGAGTTCGGGCGGCACGGTGCTAGCAGCAGATAGTCGACTCGCCTCGCCTCCCCGCCCCGCTCGCGCTCTCTCTCTCTCACTTACTCACTCACTCACTCACTCAGTCAGTCAGTCACTCACGCACACACAAATGCGAGTTACGTACTCAGTGTTTTTTCGCGTGGCCGCCAGAGGGCGCTGCTGCTCGCTCACACCAAAGAGTGTTTACGCTGCACGAGAGGTGCAACTCAAGCTTTTTTCCAGGTTGTCTTCTTTTTTTTTCTTTTTTTTTGGCCTTTTGAGCGTTTTTTCTTTTAAGGTAATAAAAACTAAGAAGGAAAATAAATATATTCTTGGAAAAATCCATAGATGTGACTTAAAATGCTTTGAAAATATAATACATTTAAAGGAATGGGGGAGGGGGGATTTGTGAGTGATGGGTATGAATTTGTATAAAGTGTATGAATAGGAGGTTGAAGAGTACTAATGGATGGATGATAATCGTAATAATTTCCTCTTAGATATTGAAGATGAAAAAATAATAACTGGCCACAAATTAGATTAAACTACAGGAGCCGGATCCAGAGCCCTTAATAACGGATGGGCCAGGAAGATATATATATATATGAGAGAGAAATATAGATATAGATAGATAGATAGATAGATAGATAGATAGATAGATAGATAGATAGATAGATAGATACTGTAGATGCAATGGAATAATGATATCACAAAATAAGCATTACATTTTGCTCAACATACTGCCAAACCTGGCGATTTGTGCTGTATTATACACAGATTAGCTTTGAATTCAAATTAAAAATAAAAATAAAGGACACATGACATTTTAAAATCTCTCTTCCCTTCTGGTGGTTGGGCAAAGCTCGTGAGCGGGTGGGCCAGGCTCGTGAGCGGGTGGGCCAGGCTCGTGAGCAGGTGGGCCAGGCTCGTGAGCGGGTGGGCCAGGCTCGTGAGCAGGTGGGCCAGGCTCGTGAGCGGGTGGGCCAGGCTTGTGAGAGCCCTGCAGGTCCAACTGTGAAGTTTTGAAGGAGATTGAACTATGGAATTTGATTCATTTGACATAATAAATAAATAATAATGAATCTGATGATAATAATAGGTGTACCCTAGCAGTTCAGTGCTGTCTACCTTTTCAGAAGTTTCTTATTTCTCTATATAAAGCAAACAAAAAAGCAAACAAAAGGCTTGAAAATGTATTTGTCAAGTTTAATTTTCTCTCAAATAGAAAAAGAAAAGGTTTGCTTTTCTTTTCAGTGGTACAAAACACACACATGATCACACATGATGACTGAGTTTATCTGATGCTGGAAACATGAACGCTGAAAGTCTAAACACTCATTAATAATAGCGAAAGAAACCAAAGCTGCATCTGAGCTGCTGCAACTAGGTTTCTGTTTTTGGAAAAAAAAAAAAAATCCCTAGAAACTAGATAACATTCAGAAAGCTAGGTCTAGAATTTGCTGCTACTTACTTACTTACTTAGTTTTATTTTATTTTATTTATTATTTTTATTTATTTATTTATTTATTTATTTATTTATTTATTTATTTAAGCGTGTTTACTCGCTCCATTGACGACGTGCCCTCTGTTATTTTACTCCATCGCCACCAGAGGGCGCTCGGGTCGCCCACAATAAGGTTTGATAACCTGCTGGTGGTCAGTGTTGGAAGAAGCACTCAACCTCACACTGAGAATCTTCCACTCCAAGTAAAAGTCCTGCATTCAAACCCTTAATTATGTAAAATTATCTCAGTTCTATCAGCAAAATGTACCTAAAGTACCAAAAGTAAAAGTACTCTTAGTGCAGTAAAATGCTCCCTGTTAGTACACTCACTGCCTTGTAAAAGTATTCACCCCCCTTGGCATTTTTCATGTTTTGTTGCCTTACAACCTGAAATTTAAATATTACTTAATCTTATTTTATGTGATGGATCTGCCTAAAATAGTTTAAATTGGTGATGTGAAATGAGAAAAAAATATATAAGAAAGAATAAAAATCAAAAACTGAAAATTGGCATGTGCCAATATTCACCCCCTTTTCCATGAAGCTCCTAAAAAGTCCTGGTGCAACCAATTACCTTCAAAAGTCACATAATTAGTGAAATGAAGTCCACTTGTGTGCGGTCTGAGAGATTTGTCAGTATAAACACACCTTTTCTGAAAGGCCCCAGAGGCTGCAATACCACTAAGCAAGAGGCATCACACCATGAAGACCAAGGAGCTCGCCAAACAAGTCAGGGACAAAGTTGCTGAGAAGTATAAGGTCAGGGTGGGGTTATAAAAAAAAATCCAAATCTTTGATGATCCCATCAAATCCATCATCTTCAAATGCAAAGAACATGGTACCACAACAAACCTGCCAAGAGAGGGCCGCCCACCAAAACGCACAGACCGGGCAAGGAGGGCATTAATCAGCGAGGCAGCACAGAGACCAAAGGGAACCCGGAAGGAGTTGCAGAGTTCCACAGCAGAGACTGGAGAATCTGTCCATAGGACCACAATAAGCCATAAATTCCATAGAGCTGGGCTTCATGGAAGAGTGACCAGAAAAAAGCCATTACTTAACGTTAAAAATAAGAAGGCACGTTTTGAGTTTACCAAAAGGCATGTGGGTGACACCCCAAATGTATGGAGGAAGGTGCTCTGGTCAGATGAGACTAAAATTGAACTTTTCGGCCAAAAAGGAAAATGCTATGTCACAAACCCAACACATCTCATCACCCCCAGACCACCATCGCCACAGTGAAACGTGGTGGTGGCAGCATCATGCTGTGGCGATGTATTTCAGCAGCAGGGACTGGGAAACTGGTCCGAGTCGAGGAAAAGATGGATGGTGCTAAATACAGGGATATTCTTGAGCAAAACCTGTGTCAGTCTGCCTGTGACTGGAGACTGGGACGGAGGTTTACCTTCGAGCAGGACAATGACCAGAAGCATACTGCTAAAGCAACACTTGAGGGGTTTAAGGGGAAATATTTAAATGTGCTGGAATGGCCTAGTCAAAGTCCAGACCACAATCCAATTGAGAATCTGTGGTCAGACTTGAAGATTGCTGTTCACAAGTGAAAACCATCCAACATGAAGGAGCTGGAGCAGTTTTGCCTTGAGGAATGGGCAAAAATCCCAGTGGCAAGCTCATAGAGACTTAACCAAAGCAATTTGCAGGTGTAATTGCCGCAGAAGGTGGCTCTACAAAGTACTGACTTTAGGGGGTGAACAGTTATGCACACTAAAGTTTTCTGGGTTTTTTTGTCCTATTTGTTGTTTGCTTCACAATAAAAAAGAAATACGTCTTACAAGTGGTAGGCATGCTCAAACAATCCATTTTTAATTCCAGGTTGTGAGGCAACAAAACATGAAAAATGATGGGGGGGGGGGGGGTGAATACTTTTGCAAGGCACTGTATGTGTGTGATGTTTTGGGGTTAATGTTACTCTTGCATTAGTGTATATGTTGCATTTTATTGTTCGCTGTTTAAGGTTGAGCTTATTCTAAATGACTTTATATACTGTTGACTAGTTTAATCCACAGCAAAGCATCATATTCTCTAAGCTCATCGTTTGCTTGGAGCATCGCTGTCCTGATGGAGTGAGTGCAGAAAAACAGTCCAGCTATTAGCTTTGTGATTTCCAGCTAATCCAGGAGGGTTATTAAATAGTTTATTTAGCTTAAGAAGTAGGACAATTTCCTCACCCCATAAAGGAACACTTAATCCTTCAGTTTATCACAAATATTCAACATCACCACATTTGGGGTATACACAGCTTTCAGTGGCCAGGAAGGAAAGGGAAATTTGCAGTCTTAAAAGTAACAAGTAGCTAAAGCTGTCAGACAAATGTAGTGGCTGTAACTGCACCGTGAGATCAGCGTGGCAGACAACTGCTAACCTCCCTAAAACTGAGAACCAACAAGTTAACACCAGAAACACCAAGCACACAAACAGCACATCAGCACAACATTTCAGCTTGAACATATTTGATGTTTTTCTAGGTGGAGGTTTTCCTTCCAAACACCATTAGAAATCTTAATAAAAATCCAGACACAGCAGACTGTCTGCCCACTAACAGCATTTTATCCATTGTGTTACTTTATTAGGAAATGACTGTTCTGATTGTTTTTGGACTTCACTTCTTTACTGCGGGAAACAATACATAGAAAGGTGGTTTCTAACTGTTATTATAACTGTTAACTGTTTTGAAGAGAAGTATGATTTTATCAGATGCGCAGGACAGCCGATATGATGCACACAAACACTGTCTTTTGGCATTAATTAAAGACATGTTAGTAATTGTCATGCACTGTATTCCTGCAAAATGCAAACACACTGAATTTCTTAGTTCATACACATGCATGCACGCACGCGCACACGCACACACACACACACAGAAACATACTGTAATACTGATCATTAATGATGATAGATTATAGATGTATGAATGGGGGAATTATTTCTTAACATGCATCCAGCAGTCTAGTGCATTAAATGCAAAAAAGGAAATAATAATAATAATAATAATAATATGAAGAAGAAGAAGAAGAAGAAGAAGAAGAGTAGTAGTAGTAACATGAAATATTATAAGCTTCATAGTTTGTTTTCACAGTCAGGATCCAGACAGCAGCATTGTGAGGTAATCAGAGAACTGAGGAAAATAAAAAAATAAACTGTACATGTGAAAAATATGTACAGATACACTTCCAGTCACTACAGTAATACTGACCATGTTTGACAGAGGACGTGCAGGGCTTCAGGCTGGATATGTGACAATTACACCACAAATCTTCAGTGTTTAATTGTTAAATTGTTAATGTCTATCCACTACATTTCTAGTGTGTGTTCACAATTACTACGAAGAGTCAAAGATCACTCCAAAGTCATTTAAGGGCTTTTTTGTAGAATTCTGTCATTGATTGTCGATGCAATACACAGTTTTTGGAAAGCATTTTTTATCCATTTTTCATGTCATCCCTTTTCATCAGTTTGGCTAAATACAGATAAAGTATCATCTATAGAAGTTGTATAATAAAATATTCCCATTGTTTTTATATCCAAAAAACCCACTAACAACCCCTTTACCCTTATAAAAAGCCTGGATAGAGAATTGTGTATGACATGCAATTTGAAAGCAATCTCTTCGAGAGGAATTAACCATTCAAAAAAGTTTCCAAATACAGGGCTTCCTCTCTGATGGACAAAGCTTCGCACAGCAGAGGAAACACTGCACTTTTGCGCACTGATACGGCGTGTATATGTGTGGTTATTTGAGAGCGAGGATGGCGTCGTAGGATTTGCCCGTCCTGCACACCTGCACGTCAGTGAAGCCAGCCGCCGTGAGCATGTGTGTGTAGTGAGAGGCCGGCTGCTCCTTGCCCTCCGTCTGAACCAACATGTTCAGGGAGAAGAGCTGAGCCATGATGGGGCCTCTGCGGTTCTCAAACAACATAGCCTCTACCAGCAGGACACCTCCGCCTACACACACACACACACACACACACACACACACACACACACACACACACACACACACACACACACACACAC
>JAQMCW010000005.1:2829097-2839130 GCA_030068335.1 Chrysichthys cranchii
TAAAATAAAATTAATGTGACTGTGCTATTTCGTGGATTTCACCTTTCGCGCGCGACGGGACGTAACCACCGCGATAGGTGGGGGTTCACTGTATTAGGAAAAGCACAGAGGAAAACTAATTAAATGAGAGCACAGCTGAGGATGGATAAAGAAGAACACCGATGAAGCTGGGGACAGAAGAGCACATGTGATAACAGAAAGAAGCGCACAGGTAAAGCTAGCTACACATAAAAAATATATAAAATAAAATAAAAAAAGAGTACAGGTGAGGACAGTTTATGAAGAACACAGGTGAGACTGGGGCCATCGGTGCACAGACGAGGATAGTAAAAGTAGAGCAAGGGTGAGGATAGTTTATTAAGAGCACAGGTGACGGCAGGTTAAAGAAAGCATAAGTGAGGATATTTAAAGCAGAGCCCAGGTAAAGGCACTGTAAGAAGAGCACAGGTGAGGACAGGCTAAGAAGAGCACTGGTGAGGACAAGTTAAGAAGGGCACAGGCGAGGACAGAGGTGTTCCTGAAGGGCACAGGTGCACAGTGTAGTGTTACAGAAAACCACAAGCACTCAGCATAGTATTACACAAGGGCACAAGTGCACCATGTGATGTTAGAAAAAGGAATAAGCACTATACAAGCACAGCACTATACAAGCACAACAATATAAGTGTTAAAAAAGAGCACAGGGGTGCAGTGTGATGTTACAAGTGAGCAGAGAGGCTTTATAAACAAAGTGCTGTGTTCCATTACAAGGCAGCACGTGTGTGCTTGACCTTACAACAGAGTACAACATGATGTGTGCGGTGTGCTTCTACCAGGAACGCACAAGTGTGTGAAAAATTTCTCTGCAAGACTAAGCTTGCATTTAGTATTTGCTTTTCCCATGCACACACACGGATACACGCTCCTCCACAGTCCACACTGTGCTTAGTAGGAAAATAACCAGAACGACCTGTTCACCAAATCCCTGTGCCAAGCTCCCCTGCAAAACAGGCCACAGTTTATGCACCCAGCTGCTTCTGTGTGTTTGTTCTGCACCGTACCATGTACGTGCCTCAAGAGGAGTGCTGCACAAGGTGCGATATAAGATTGAGTGTGAAGGAGCAGGAGGAAACGATGGTACAGGTGCAAAAACTGACACACCCTCTTGAAGTGCGATTGCATCACTACCAATATACATGCACCTTCTTCATGAAACATACACATACCTTGGATAAGAATCAACTTTGTTGGTGAATAGAAAGCTAAAATCCAGACAGACTGCACTGTCTAAAGTACAACATCTATCTTCCAATGTCCGTAATTCAACATGTATTACGGGAAATGAATAACAAAACAGGGAACTTCGTCCAAAAATAGTCTGGACCAAACATACACTGTACAGTTGACATTACTTTTCACCCTTAGTGTTAAGGAGGACTTGGGGAACCACATATATTATGGACCTAAACCAACAGCGGAACAACCATGACAGATGTTAAAGAACTGGCTTGTTCCTCTGTGTTTCTGGATTAAAGGAGTCGCAAGGTGTCATTAGCAGGGATGTTACAGCTCCACTTCCTTGGCTTCAAGAGGAAGCCCACTTTGAAATCTGACACCCATTCTGCTGCCTTTAGGGTCTGGTTAGAACGGCCGCGTCTTGAGTGATCCCTGTGTTCAAACTGGAGTGTTCCTAGAGTGGACACAGGATGGCTCCGGGATGGTGAGAGTCTCAGAAAGCCTTAAAACTGACCCAATCACTAATGTTAGAGCAACTGTAGCCTACACTGGACACACTTATTCACTGACGTCCATTGGTGTGTAATGATCTCTTCTGGATGTATACAAACACCACCACCAACACTGGATTGAAAGTACATGGGAAACTGGTATGTCTTTCCCGTACTGATCATTCTCTGTCTCATTCATTCTTTGAGAACTCTGCATGCAGTGAGGACATTTTGAAGTTTGTATGCTACTGTTCAGCATGCAAACACCTGCTGGTTAGTTGTCAAACACCTATAAATTAAAATCCAGACACCTGCTGGTCATTTAAACATCTACAGTTCAGTATCCAAACACCTGGTTTACCAGTATGCGAACACCTGCAGTTCAGTACCCAAACACCTGGTTTACCAGTATGCGAACACCTGCAGTTCAGTATTCAAACACCTGGAAGTTAGTATCCAAACACCTGTTTTACCCGTTTGCAAACACCTGTAGATCAGTACTCTGACAACTGGAGTTTAAAATCCAGACACCTGCAGGTCATTACCCAAACATTTGCTGGTCATCCAAATACCTGAAGGTCAGTATCCCCAATACCTGCAGCTCAATAACTAAACACCTGCAGCTCAAAAACTAAACACCTGCAGCTCAAAAACTAAAC
Organism: Chrysichthys cranchii; assembly: GCA_030068335.1. Taxonomy (NCBI): domain Eukaryota; kingdom Metazoa; phylum Chordata; class Actinopteri; order Siluriformes; family Claroteidae; genus Chrysichthys; species Chrysichthys cranchii. Next base: position 2,831,463 of record JAQMCW010000005.1, read on the forward strand.
ACTTGCAGGTCAGTATCCCCAACACCTGCAACTCAATAACTAAACAGCTGCAGCTCAATAACAAAACACCTGCAGGTCAGTATCCCTAACACCTGCAGGTCAGTATCCCCAATACCTGCAACTCAATAACAAAACACCTGCAGCTCAACAACAAAACACCTTATATCCATAATGCCTGCACCATAATATATAATCACCTGCAGGTCGGTATCTATAACACCTGCAATTTAGTATCCATAACACTTACAGCTCAACATGAAAAGCACCTGCAGGTCGGTATCCAAACACTTGGTTTACCTGTATGCAGACACCTGGCTCTCAACTAATTCCGCAACCAAAACGTAGTCTTTCATATGTACTTCAGCAACCCAACTTCTTTCTTCACCACATGACTTTTACTTGCATACCAAACACTTGGTTTTCACCAAGGAACACCAAAGTGCAGCACTCCTTCACAAAACACTCCTTCACTTGTATCTAAACACCCGGGCCTTGCCTAGAGATTTGTGCCAACCTGTAGTTTTCTTTGGCATCCTCCAGCGCAAACTGCTTGAACTCTTCATACATTTTCCTGTTGAAGTTGTCTCTGAGGAAGAAGGACCAGAACCTGAAGAGCGTGTTCATCTCCTGAGATTGACCCACTCCCAACCGTTTCCTCTCTAAAAATAAAACACACGCGCAAATAAATAATTAGATTGCTAGACAAAAGGATAAACCAGCTATAATTTAAGAAAAAATTAGAGTCTGTACCAGTGTTGTTTTTACTGCAACACTGATTGGAGTGCATCATAATGATGATAATTTATAATAATACACGTGATTCACGGTGTGTCAGAATTTATAAGTGAGGACATTATTTATTTAAACAAAACTGTTAATGTAAGTGAAATCTGTTCCAATTGTAAGTGGAATCATTAAACATATTATTAAACAATATTCTTTGCACTGTTATGCAAAGGACCACTAAGGAGCAGTTTAAAATGGTGTTTGAATAAAAGTGTGTACCAGTGAGACACCGTCGGCGGTACTTGTGATAAACCTGCTGGGTGAAGCCGTTCTCTCGGAGCAGCTCGTGGGACGGGTGCCAGAATTTGGGCAGAGACTGAGGGGTGCAGCCATAACTGGCTGACTGCAGGGGAGCGCCCTCTGATGGAGAAGCATTTGAACTACTGCTCAGACAGGCAGAGGGGGAGAGAGAACCAGATAGTAAAAACTATTTAACACAATAATACCGGTTTTATGACTTTATTCTGAGTGATCAGTCTGAACCAGAGAAATCTGGTGTACCATTAGAGAGTGAGTGTGTGTGTGTGTGTGTGTGTTATTAGTCAAACCTGATGGAGTTAGTGCGGGGCCTGTGTTCACGAGAGTCCATCACCCAGCCTACATGACTTTCCAGTGGCGGGTTGGAGCTGTGGCGTGTTTTCCTCTTCCTAGGAGTCTAAAAGAGACAGGACACATAATGACGTGACACGAAAGCTTCCTCCAATATGCAAAAAAGCACAACCACACTCACACAGGCATCATCCATTTCCTTTAGGTGTGTATGCTCACACATGCACACAAACACAATGGTGTTCTACCATTTACAAAACGGAAACCAGAACGTACATGACGTGCATTTTAGGGAAACATTCAAAGCAATTAATCAGTAAATAAAAATGCACAGTCTCTCTTCTGGTCAATCTTTTTTTTTCTTCAGAAAAACCAGTATACCCACAGGGAAGATAAGAGCACAGCCAGCTCAAGCAGAGAAATTTATAAACTGCAAAGCATAATAATATTACATAAACATAACTTTTTTTTTTTTTTTTTTAGCTTTCTGATAAGATGAATATTTAATCTAATGTGAGGTCTTTATAGTCCTCAGAGAAGAATTTCACAGAATCTCTACAATCCAACTTTACTTCCTCATACCTATAAACTTCAACTACAAATATTAAATCTAACATAACTCACTGTTAGACTGCTGAACGGTCAAAAGAAAAAAAAAGGACAGCAGTAAACCGTAAAACCGTGTCCTTACCTTTCCGTCAATGTTTCCGCTGTCCTTCATAACGGGATAGAAGCGTGGCGTTTTGTTCGGGTCTTGCCGACCGGGTGTGCGTGGGGTACGAGGGGTCCGGGGAGCACTAGGGGATTCGGGGACATCAGTGGGCAGAGAGGTGGCCAGGCTGGGCTCATCTAGAGCAAATAGACAATACGAATGAACAAAAACGTAACTGAAGAGAAAATAAAGGAAAAAAGCAAGACAATGCTTAAACAATGCGAATCATAAAGATATAATATGGTGTACGTTTCACAACACGATGAAGATAAACAAATCAATAAAGTGCCATGTTTAGAATATACTAATGTATACATACACATCCTCACATAGGACAGAATATGTAACAGTATATAATTACATTAACAATGTATTATTGAAGAAAGCCATTTTCCCCCCAAAGTGGCATTTTCTCCATAGCACTGAAGCATAAAGTAACATTTGTGTCAGAACAATTTTAGTAGTATATCGTCCTACTACCAACATTAATGTATATTATAACTATTTATATCCAAGTAAGAGCTAACCCATCCATTTACGACAAACGTTTTCACTTTTAATAAACATTTTTTATACACATTTAGTATATTTTTACACATTTTTTTTTTACTTACATTTTTTTCTTTAGATTCATCAGCTATATAAATAGATCCATATAGAAGTTTCAAACTTAAATTAGTCATTTTTCATGATCCTTATTTAACTATGACATCTAGGAATTCCTACTAAAGCGTTTTGTGTTTTTCTGTACTCTCAGTGTGTTAAATTGTTTACACAGATAATTCTGTCTACTCATTTTCTTGCTTAATAAATGTTCTCTTTTTCTGTTATGTTGTGTATTGCTGTTTTTCGCAACCTTATTTACTGGGAAGAGCTAAATGAGATATTAAAGATAAATTTAAAAGTCATAAACAGAACGCAGGTACCTTGGCAGGGAGGAGGAGGTGGCACTTCCTGGTTGGGGTCAACAGGTAATTTAGGGGTCAAATTGTTAAACTCATCCTGGCTGATCATGTTGAGCTTCTTGAAGTTCTCCACTTCCTGGCAGTGGAAAAACACATGTGCGCACACACACACACACACACACACACACACACACACACACACACACACACACAGGTTTTAGGAATTTACTATGTTAAAGGTTCTACGGAGGTCATCCTAAGCCTGCTTTTAAGTCACGTTAACAGTATTTGATTAGACTATCGCTTTTTGCAGACCTTCGCCTCCCTTTCTCTCCCACAGACTCATTTCAAAGCTATAAGGACTTTAAGGACAGGTGTGAAAAATCTCATGCTCAAACAACCCACTTTAAGTAACAAGGTCGTATTGGGAGCGCCACTGCTGATACGTTTTCAGACAATTAAACACATCACCACGTAGTCATAGTGTTTCTAAAATAAAAATAATATCAGTGAGACAAAAACTATGAGTAACTTCATCAGACTGAACAGCTCTTTCCTGCACTCAGTTTCTGAATGTGATAAAATGTGAAGGCTTGTTTGATGTCTGTCCTCTATGTACAATTTTAGTTTCTTTCTTTGCTTTTCCTCCTCACCCTCTCATTGCCCAAGATAAATGCAGGCATGGTTTAAAAAAAAAAAAAAAAAGACCAAAAGGAAAAATAAACACAGATAACGAGTGTGTAAATCGAAATGGCACACGTAACACACCATGTATCCAATACTAAATTTTCCCAAAGAATTAAAAGCCAATATAAGGGTTTCTAAAATAAAAAGTGGCAGTGTAAATGAAGATAATGGATAGTCACAGTGTTTATTTTTAATGCGGCTCATTCGGGCGAATGCAAAAGCGAAATGTTTGCTAAAAAAATGGTTTTTTAGCAAACTAAAAATACAATTTTACTGTAAATTGTATATAAATGAATTCTCAGTTCCTAAAATGTATTGAATCATTATCCATTATCCAAATGGATTTCATTGGCACTTTCCAAAAAAAAGAAAACGACCCAAAAAACAGATCAGATCAACCACCATGAAGTCTGCCTCGGTAGACGAGCTGTGCGCCAGTAATTATTCATTTACTCTGGAAAGCTCCGTGCACTACAAGGTCAGGAGCACTGCTGTCAGGCAGCGGTGGTGAGAAATGTGGGTTTATTTTAGGAACAGATGCATTTTGGGAGCCCTGACAGACTGGCTCCCTGTAAAGGACATGCACAGAGTGATACGTGGAGACGCTGCGAGAGGTAGCTTATAATTAGCAATGTGGAGCTATGATTCAGTGCAAATTTAATACTCATCACTAGAGTGTGAATATGGCCCGGTGCACTGCTGAAGCCAGAGACTTACTGCAAAGTCAGAGTTAACTCTAAAATCTAAAGTAAGTCTTTCATGTTGTACTACCCGTTTTATTTGACATGAACTGCAGGCAAAGGAACCCGACTTCTTGACATTAAGCCACACCTGAATCTGATTTGCATTACAATAGTTCCCCCTATTTACCTTAATGTTGGTGCCATCCAGCTGATTCTCATCCCCTGTCCACAGGTCCTGCTCGTAATAGTAGAGGCCGTCGTTGATGGCCTTGGCCAGCTCGGCAGTGATTTTGGCTCGGGAGATGTGGTTGCCTGTGCGGTCGCCGCCCGGGTGCTTGCGCAGGTACGGGGGTGTCTGCGTGACGATCAGGATCTTGTTTACGTCACTGTCGTCCAGCTCTCCATCCGAGTCGTCGTCCGACCAATCGGTAAAGGTGTTTTTGCGAGGTGCTGCCAGTTGCTCCATCTCTTCGTCAAACAGGAAGTCGAGTTCTTCCTGGTCAGCCTCAGGTGGCGGATTTGTCTTCACCGGTGTTGAGCGTTCCTGAGCAACGAAGCACTGCCTACATGAGTTCAATCATTCTAGACAAACTTTTGTAAAAATCTACCTCCCCCCCCTTCAGTCAAAACATTAAAATGTATTTAAAGGGTACTCTTGGGATTTGCTCCGATCGACGCGAACCTCATGCCATTAAGAGGATATGTATATTAGAAGTAGCAGTGCGCTGACGTGAAATTTTAATATCACGATAACCGTTTAAAGCTGTAAGGATGTTCAACAGGATTTGCTCACCAGCTCCATTTTTTTGTGACACTTATACGGAATAATGAGGGGCAAAGACTCACATTTCTTGCCTCCCAGTCAAGTTTGGTAGATGTGACTTGGTGGTTATTTGACAAGACTCAAAGTAGCTAATTGATCACAATAGATACCATCATTAGTCAATAAAAACAGAGAGTAACTAGGAAAAACAGGTAAATATTAGAGGTGGGCGATATTGAAAAAATATCATATTGCAATACTTTTAAAATATTTTCCTAAGGCATGACATGTACTCATAACATTTTAATACACCAACAAAACAGCTGTGTTACTAATGTGTTGAAATAATAACGATTAGATGATAATCAGAAAGGAAAGACAATGAAACACCGTGCACACAAAATAAACACGTTTTAACGTCTAATCAGCTACTTCTTGTTGCATCAGTCAGCATTACTAAAGTATCTATTATGTGTACACTACTTTAATAAAGTTCTCTTTATTTTTTAACATTTACTGCTGTTTTAGAATAAACATGGGGGAAAAACACTACAAAATAAGGATTTGTGGATGGAATTATCCAATGACCAAGAAAAGTGACAAACAAATAAAATAAATCTTTAAATATTCCTAACAGAAGAATTTTGCCATTCTTCACTCTTAACTAGCTTCATAGACAGTGTCACCCAGGAGGATTTTCTAAAATGTACAACATGCCAAGCTCCTCAACGCTCCTCCAGAGTTCTATGTGAAAATGACTTGCTTAAAAAAAGGAAAAAGAAAAAAAAGAAAAAGAGGAAAAAAGGGGGGTAAAGGTACTGCTTAAAATTAAATGAAGAAAAAATTAACTTTTGCATGGGCACTAACTGCAGTATTTACAATTTAAGCAGAAGCTTTTATCAAACTGTCTTTAAATTGTCTTAGGGGCACAAATGCATTTTTTTTTCAATTAAATTTTTTAAATATTATTTTCATAATTTTTTTTAATCAGTGTTCAGAACAATATCAGCTGTCTCTCCAGTGAGTACCAATTTGACCTAGAGAACTGTGTAAAGCACATGTGTCAAGCTCAAGGCCTGCCGGCCACATCTGGCCCGTGAGTGAGTTATCTTTGCCCTGCATGACCAAATATATTTATTATTATTAGAGCTGGCCACCGGTATATCGCAACACATCACCATAATACTACAAATCCCATAATACACTGTGCGTGTGTCGGCACGTCAATCACATGCCCACGAAAATGCGCTCGTTCATCAGCAGTCTTATGGCATTACACACCACTTGTATCAACTTTCAACAATCCATCTCCCCAAAAATGGCTAAACGAAAGGTGGACTTTGAAAACAGGGGGTTTCAAGGCAGGTGGGAGGCACAGTATATTTTTTGCTGATGTAAAAGGCAAAGCTGTGTGTCTTTTGTGTGGAGACAGTGTGGCTTTAATGAAAAGAAACAACACTAAGAAGACACTATGAAACGAAGCACCACTACACATACAAGCATCTGGACACAACACAAAGGCTACAGGAGGGAGAAGAGTTCAAAAGAAGTCTAGTGTAACAGCAGGCTATGTTCACTAAAGCCAAATCAAAAAGCGAGGCTGCTGCTAAGGCCAGTTTTATTGCGGCAGCAGAGGTTGCAAAATCAGCCAGGCCCTTCATCGAGGGTGAATTTGTCAAAAACTGTATGATTAAAGTTTACAAGGCCATGTGCCCAGAAAAAAGGCGAGCATTTTCAAATGTAAGCTTGAGTCGAAACACCATTGCTGACCGCTTTGACTCATTTTCAGTTTTTAATGTAGTTTCATTTTTGCATTTTTTGTCTCCTGCTTCTGCAAGACATTTGATTTTTCTTTGAAGTAAATAAATTTTTGCCTGTTGTTTTGCCTGAATAAAATGTTTTCACTTGAAATTACTCTGGAAAAACTGCATATAGATCCATAATAAATTAATAAAAACAATTTTATTTCTTATTTATTTATTTCTTATTTTTTCATTTATAATTAATTTTGTTTTATAGGCAATAATCTATAGGCCTTGTTCCAGGTCCAATATGTGCAATAAGGTTACACTGAGTTTTCAACACACTTCGAACCCGTCCGGCCCTTGACTTGTAGCAATTTTTTACATTTCGGCCCACTGTGCATTTGAGTTTGACGCCCCTGGTGTAAAGAGACGATCTGGCTGTAAAGCTGATAAGTTGAACTCTGACTTACTAAAATCTTTTCTAAAATTACTGCAGCAACTTTGGGAGCTAAAAACCTTTTGTGCACCAATTTTTTTACGCGGTGTCTCTAATGTGACCGAACTGCGCGTCTTCTTCTTATTATTCACCTTGTAACTCTGTATGCAAGTCATGTACGAGCATGATGAAAGATGAGAAAGAGGAGTGTATTTGAGTTCATCAGCCCACGAGGGTAAAAGCAATGAAAGATGCATCAGTCTGACATTTTATAACTTTTGACTGGTAGATTACCACAGTGATGACAGTATATGATCAAATAACACTATATATATATATATATATTAGGGGTGGAGCCGAACCCGAATACGGTATTCGGAAAGGCACAAATAATGTGGTTTT
>JAQMCW010000005.1:2854115-2869644 GCA_030068335.1 Chrysichthys cranchii
AGTATCTGTTCCAATCACTCTATCAGAGGAAAGTCAGAGTTGTAGAAGTAACGGGAAGCTCAAGAGAGCCATGATATGTTCTTTACAAGTGTATGTAAACTTCTGACCACAACTGTACATGTTAGTTTATGCCTCTGGGATTAGGTCTGTCCAACCAGAGACCTCTCAAAGTCACCGACCCATGCTGAGTCACGAGACCTAGCTGCTAGCTAATCCCTGCAGCCAGAGGCCTGGATTCTTAGCTTAAATTTCAGGGACCTGTGCCATTTTTTTTTTTTTTTAAACAGAAACACGGCTAACTGACAATATCCCAGACTCAGTTATTCGTCTACAAACTCATTCCATACAGCACAGCAAAGAGACATCTGAATCTGATAACAGCAGGAGTAGCAGCATTTGCAAACCCTATATTTACAATTTAATTAAAAAAAAAGAAAAAAAAAAAGGAGAGTCTCCAAACCATAAGCAAAACATTAAAATTTTCCAATTATTCCAACAATAAAGACTGTACTGAAAACCTTACCTAAAGTTAGCTTACATGACCAGAGCTCCAGGGTAGCTGGTCAGCTAGCGTTAGCATTCTTTCCATGACGCTAAATTTAGATAAACCATGTAGTTTGACAAACATCTGAATCGACCATGTTATCGGATTGATAAGCAGCTCCCTCATTTCAGACTGTAAGCTGTTCCAAGTTTAATTTAACTTGGCTAGCTAGCTCGCCCAGTGCTAATGAAGTGACAAGTCGCACAAACTGTGTAATTTTTATATGCAAAACTTGCAAACTTTACCAAAGCATCTCGAGGAATGTTGTAAAATACTTGAAAAGTGGGTGGCAGGTCCGCTTTAATGTTGAGGGATGTCCATAAGACAAGTTAGCTCCCAGTCCATGCATAGCAGCTGTAAACATTCCTTCGCTCACTCTGCACCGAAGATAATTAGGCAGGAAAATGCAGCTTGTCGTGTTACAAGAAAACACCTGTGCTCTGGAGTCTTTCCTGTAAAGTTACTGCTTTACCTCTGACTGTCATACAACACGGACACTTCAAGTGCTAAACAAACACTTTCTCACAGAAGGCTTCACCATATCAACAGTTAGGTGTTTGTTTTTTTATTCCTTTTATGTAGAGCGTCCTCCATACGAGTCCTTGAGTCAGTTGTTTCTATTGTAATAATAATAATAATAATAATACATTAGAATAGTCACATTCAATTAAACTGTTAAGTTGAAATTTATCTGACACTATATAGTCAGAGTTGCTGTTGTGTAAGGAGTATCACACCACAGATCAATATCATTCACTTCTGGGGTGTGTTATTCTGCTTATACCACAGCAATTTGCCAACAATTACACTATTATAATGCCGTGGATGTCTGATGGAAAAGATCCTGTTCTCACTTGCAATAGAAGCGATAAGCAGTCATTCCCTCACCAACCTGGCTTATTTTTCTCTTTCTTTTTCTCGAAAAACACAGCTTGTCTTTCTACTGAAACCAGAAAGCACAAAGTCCTCTTTCCTGGAAACTTTCCTGTGCTGATAAACTTCACAAAGCAGCATGACCGCTTGACTGTCACACAGTGCTCGCGACTAAGACGTCTTCCATAAAATGTTCCATAAATGTCTCGTAACAAAGAAAAGATCACCACATTAACGATTACAGGTTTTTCTTCACAAGCTGTTACTTTAGAAACAATCCTGTATTCAAATGAGCACGTCGATATTAACATATCCATCATGTTACAGCTGGAATTACTGTCTGAACCATGCTGTTATACAAAAATAATGTTCACCTTCTGACCAATCAGAATCAAGAACTCTCCAACACTGTTGTATAATGCATTAAGGTGCTGCATTATACATAACATATTCGAAACATTTACAGCCTTAATAACTCTTTTGGACTAAGGAAATGCGGTGATTTTAGTGTCATGTGACTGCATGGGTACGTGAATGCAGGTGCGAGTCTCACCTCTCCTGCGGGGGATGCTGCTGCTCTGAGTGTCTTTGCCCGCCTCCTTCTCCAGCTCGGTGGTTAGATGCGTCTCCTGCTGTGCTTCCCTGTTCTCTTTACTGTCGCTCCCGTCACTACCGCTCTCCTTCTCTCTTTTCTCTCCTCCACGCTCCCTCCTTCTCTCTCTCCGCCCGGCTGGGACTTTCTGACCTTGTGCGTTCAGTGCGTTCTGCTGCTGCTGGAGGAACAGAGTGATGGATAAAACCAATCAGTTACCAATAAATACGTCACTATGGTCAGCACTATCGCACAAAAGCTCTTTCCCGTTTTAGATCTGTGTTGTGTTGTAATGGAATTCAAACGGTCTTACTTCTGCTTACAGTGACGTTATGTACCTGCCCTTTATTGTACAATACTGCGTCCTCTGCTGACTAAACAATGCACTTAGAACTAGAAAAAACCATGAGATTACGCAGCCTGATAATAATCACAGTTCTTTTTAAAAAATGTGCTCGATTCAGAGAGTCATAAATTTGTACTGCGATTTATTGTCATAGGATATATAGTTACATGCCTAGTTTCTAGACAACACCTGGCACTGCGTGTTGTGCTCAAATATCACAAACACCATCAGCATGTTTGGAAACAAAAAGCAGACTGCATACAATTAAAAGCACCGGATACCCCACTGTAAAACATGTAAGCAAATCACTGAAGCTTTGGAGCTATCCTGTGGCTGGTGATTCAGGCCGCCTGTGCCAGGAGGTTCAGGTTTGGCCATAGAGCCTTCAACTAGATGATATGTCAAACAGACATCCAAATCAACTAAGAATTAGGTAAAGAAACTCATCTGGCTTTGAAACCCTACTGAAAAAGCTGTGGTGTGAATTGAAGAAGAACGTCCATCTGTACAATCCTAAGAAAATAAAGCAGCTTGAAATATTTTGCACAGAGGAGTGGACGAAGATTTGCCTGCAGGTCTCTCCAAACCCGATCAGACATGAGAGCTGTTATTCTCTCCAAGGAAGGCATCACAAATATGTTAATCGTTAGACTACAATAGTCATTTTGAAACTAAGTTCAGGGTTTGTTTGAGGTTTTTTTTTTGTTTTTTTTAAGAAAAAGCTTTTTTTCTGGTATAGTTTAACTAAACTGATGCAATGTGCCTGTATGTTCTATCTCAAAATACAACTAATTCATTTCATACATTTATTAACAAAGTATACATGTGTGCATTTTACCCATTCGAAGAATCTTCTGAGAGAAAAGCAACACAGTATATAAATAAAACGTGTCTTTGTTCTTTGAACATCTCAGAGCCAGTAGGACTCCACAGCAAAACCACATGGCGTTCAGACACTACTGTGTAAATAAAAAAAAAAAAAGGATCCTCTTAATAGACCGATGTGTTTGCAATGGCAAATCATCAAGTGCTTTTACCCGGGGCTACAGCTGAAGGCTAACATTTACCCAACAGTGTCAGCTGAACACTTAATAAAACCTCAGTGTGAAATGATGGTGTGTCACAAAACACAGCTTAAAGCAGTCCTGTAGTGCTATAAAAACCAAAACGGTTCTCCACAGAGTAACAGCTCTTGTTCAATTGAGAAAGAATGTGATACAGACATAACTGTTCCTGACGCGCTGTTAAATCTCAATTAACTGGAATGAAAGGGTCTAATGTGTCCGTCTGTCAGTCTAAAAAACCAGGCTGAAAAATTAATAACGCGTTCACAGGAGCAAAAGTGACCATGCTTTGTGGGTGGGAAATACATGTGTTCTTGCTTCCTCTCCCATCAATCACAATGACCCTAGCCAATCGTGGGCTTTTGAGAGTTCCTCAATGAATGTGGAAGGGGTGGATAACGCTTTCCTCCAAGTGTGTTACAATACCCTGTGATACAGCATGAGCAGCAGTTGGAAAATACACAGTTGGCTGGTTTTTGTTTCTCAAAGGAAGCATGTCTTCAACCTCCATGGCTGATACAAGATACACATTGTCATTCGGCAGACGCTCTTATCCAGAGCAACTTACATTTATTTCATTCATACAACTGAGCAGTTGCGGGTTAAGGGCCTTGCTCAAGGACCCAGCAGTGGCAGCTTGGTGGTGCTTGGATTTGAACTCCCACCCATCTGATCAGTAGGCCAACGTCTTAACCCCCTGAGCTACCACCTGCCCCAATACGTAAATTGCATGAATTGTGCTTGTAAAATGTGAAGAAATGTAACCTTTTGTAAGGAGACAGCTCAAAACCAACACTCTGTTCAAACAGATACGAAATTGTTCTTCCTCACCTCCTTACTGGCTATTTCTCCAGGGGTGGGCCAGTTGGTGATGTCACTGAAATCACTTGACTGGGGGAGGAAAAAATGAGTAAAAAAAGAAGAAGAAATCAGAAGACTGAAAACATAATCATTGAAGAGCTTTTTAATTTGTGAGAAAGATTTCATTACTGTGCATTTCTGGTTCAATTTATATACAGGACATAAAATGCCACAAACTCGTGTTAGGAAAGAAAAAACCTGCATCGAGCGATCACTAGGGTCCAAGCATTACTTATAATAGACCTTAAGAGTATCAGAACAATCTGTATACGTGTTCATTTGTCTTGGTCGATTATATGGTGGAGCAGGGCATAATCCAAGGATTTATGTGAGGCAAGAATCATGCTAAATCAAACAAGTCAGAGGGAAAAAAGGCAAGTAGTGATATAAACTTTGGACTCTGTACATCTAGTGCCACCAACAGGTCAATTTTACTCTAGAATGGCCCATTGGTGTGGAAAATTTCGTTATAATCATCTAAAGAGAAGCACGTCTAGTGCCCGGCGACATGTGACTGAATATGAGAGTTTGGCTGATTTACGATTTCTCCTGCTTTTTCCTCTCTGTGTGACCTTTCAGTCTCTGTGCACTACTGGACAGGAGCTGAATAAGCTGCGTCTCTCATCACTTCATTAGGAACGCCGGGTTTTTTTTTTCTTTCCTCCATTTCACACACAATATCAGCATTTCTTCTTTAAAGGATAGGTCATGCTCTGCCCCCCCAGGAACTGCTATGAAGTTCTGTACAATGGAAATTTCCCAGAATTCCCAGTGCCGTGGTAATTAATGTCCCAGAGATGCATGTTCTTCTCTGAAGTTGAGGAACAGAGTATTACAGACGACCTGAAATGAAGATTTTTTTTATTTTTTTATTTTTATTTTTATTTTTTTTAATGTAATGGTCAGGAAGTGACTGTTACTGGTAGTTTTGCTTTAATAATGCTACGTTAACCCTGGCCTGTGTGAAATTCAAATGATTTTACTGGATTAACCTCTTAATTCGCATGTATTCAACACACTCAGGAAAAGTTCCCTCTTACTCTAGGCAATCCTCAGCAATTAACATTTTATGATATTTAATTTTATGACATTCATATTAGAGTTCATACATTTGCCTATTTTTTTTTTTAAAAGTTATTTTATTATTATTAGGGTTTTTTTTTTTTTTTACCATTTCCAAACAGTTCCAATTCCAGGGAAACCATTAAAATCTAACGTTGACACTTGGTACCAAAAAAGGAAAAGAAAAATAAATCACCCACACAGAAGCCAGTGGACTCAAACAAACCTGCACACAAACACAGACAACTGTAATGTGATTGGCTGCTGCTGACTCCAGCCCAGGTATCATAATCACATCAGACCCACCTCTAACACTCCACACAACACAAAGCACACCAAAACACACAATCTCAATATTGTTTAGATTAAGATCTGGCTACCGTTCAGTCTCCATGCTGAACATATTTCTTTAACCACTATAATTAGCCTCCATTTTCACATAGCACGCCACTGCCATAGACTCACATACTGATTGATGGAGATGAAGTGGATTTAACTCAGTGGGATTGGGCACAACTCTAATCACACGTGATGGTGAGGACTGTTCATAACAAAACAAAAATTGTGCGCTGATGAAAGTTTATGATTGCGTCACCTGGCTTAGTGCAAAGCGTGACTATTACAATATCACTGATGCCACTGAGCCATTACTCCATAATAATCATCATTACATGAGCAAGGTGGCTGTAGTTTTCAGGTGCTTATAATGCTCTCTGCATGCTAGGAGGGGATTCGATGACAAAAGAACTTAGTCCTGACTGATTGGATCTTACAGTATGATCGTCGAGTGACATTACGGGAGAAACTATGGTTTGACTGATGGCAAGGAGGTAGAAACTGTACTTGGGGCGGGAATTACAGCTCAGCTGGTGACTGGTTTAGGACACAGGACCTCCACTGGTGGTGGGAACTACAATTTTGCAGCATGGAGACAGCAACTACACTTAAATTAGTGACAGGTTTGGGGGACAGGACCTGCACTGTTGGTACGAACTACAGTTTGACTGGTGACAGTGGTTCAGAGGGAAAATAGCTGCATTAGGGCTTTACGGTTGGAACTACAATTCGATTGGCGATGGTAGTTTTGGGAGGTAGAACTGCATTAGGGTTGGAATTTCAGTTTGACTGGTGACAGAGATTTTGGAGCAGGAACTGCACTGAGAGTGGGAACTATATCTGACTGGCAGCAGTGGTTTTGGGGGCAGCATGTGAACTGGGGGTTCCAGAGTTTGATTGATAACACTGGCTATGGGGCCATGACCGGTCACTTGACAGCGACTGCACTGAAGGACTTCATTCTCTAACCCACCAGCTAAATAACAATGGCTTCCTCATCCATGTAACCATCTAACATCATCTCTAAGCGTGCCAAAGCTGTCCATTAACTCTACTATTACAACACCACCCAATCATTTCTCATTTACATACCTGTAAAGAAACACACAACCCCAAATACTGTCAGGCATACACACTATAACAGAACTGTTGCAAGATTCTAAGCATTGCTCCGGCTTATCACCCACCTTACTGGACTTCCTGGATCTGGGCTTGTTGGCACGTACCACTTTGGCAGAGTTCTGGGATTCTGTGGACAAACAGCAAACAGGACAAGTGGTGATCATGTTACATGCAAATACAACAAAAACAAGCCCAGATTTCACATTGACAGTCTTAGTGTGTTAAGGAAAAAAAAACAGGTGCTAGTTTGCAAGAAAAATAAATTGAGTGGCTTATTGCAACCCTGCAACAGATTGGCAACCCACCCAGGGTGTGCCCCGTCTCTCACCCAAAGTCAGCTGGGATTGGCTCCAGCTTCTCCACGACCCGTAACAGATAAGCAGTATACTGTAGATAATGGATGCATGGCTTATTGCACTGTTTAAACTCTGAGATACTTAAATGGTTTAATAAACTGTGACCACAGAACTGGAAACTATCATGACCTTGTAAAACAATCAAAAATATATAGGACTGGCCTAAGTAATTTGAATACTTAAGTATTCATTCATTAGTCTGGTATCTGTTTCTCTATTTAGTATTCAAATGCTATATAAGCATGCTTCGTAGGTGATTAAAAATGATGGTTTGTTCCTAATGTACTGCAGTATCTTCAGAAAACAATCCATTTGTGATTCAGGTGACCCCTGAGAAGACTATTCAGTGGATGAAAATGTGTGGTACTACAAATCAATCTAATGCAAAAACGTTTAGTATAAAATGTCAAAAAAGAAATGAATTGCTTGTTATAATAAAATCTGCTGAAAAGACAAGCAAAACTTTTTTCTGGGGACTCGAGTCAAATGCACAAGATTGCATTACATTTTTAAATTCCCTCAAAGAAAACGGCCTTTTGTTTATTTTTTATTTTTACCACAGCTTACATACAAATCACAATCATGCCATGCAGGTACGGATTAAATACTTCAGTTATTATTCACATCAAACATCTGATTGGGGGGGAAAGTAACCTTAGTGACTTTGACTGTTGGTGCCAGTCGAGCTGGCATGCGGTAATGAATCAAACAGGCACTCTTCACAACCGTGGTGAGCGGAAAAGCATCTCAGCACGCACAACACACTGAATCTTGAGGCAAACAGGCTAAAACAGCAGAAGACCACACTGGGTTTCATCCCAAGAACAGAATTCTGAGGCTATAGGGAGAAAAGGCTCAGCCAAACTAGATGGTTGAAGACTGGAAAAATGTCAATCATTTTCCAATGTAGACTGTCCAGTTCAGATCCATGATTAAACCAGAATGGGTAATGTATTAAGTATGTTTTTAAGTTATTATTAAGTTGTTAAAATAAATAAATAAATTAAAAAAAGGGGGGGGTTGCAAAGACACTTTAGGGATTTTATTTCTGCTTACTAAACATACGTTGAAGTGCAGTAAGGGACATGCTTAAATATTATAGCCAATATACCAATGGGTGTCCAAAGCTTGTGAAATGCTGTTATTTAAAATACATAAGCTTTTTTTAAACCTCATTACATTACATTGTCATTTGGCAGACGGTCTTATCCAGAGCGACTTACATTTCTTTTTTTTATTTTTTTATTTATACAACTGAGCATTTACAGGTTAAGGGCCTTGCTCGAGGCCCAGCAGTGGCAGCTTGGTGGCGCTTGGATTTGAACTCCCAACCTTTCGATCAGTAGCCCAACGTCTTAACCCCCTGAGCTACCACTGCCCCTTTCATTCAATCATTACGGCACGTCACAGTAAATTACAACAATGGTGTCGCTTTGTTTCGGGGACTTTAAACAAGACAATAGTTAATGGTTCATCTCTCAGAAGTGTTGAAACAGGATCTGGTACATGTCTGGTTTAAATGTCATTATGGATATGTCTATTACCTCAGACAAAACTGATTCTTACACAGAACTCTGTAGATTCACAGATCCTGCCATGTGTACAAGTCTTTGTTTGTGTAGCTGTGCTCACACAAATTCTGGGACTGGTTGATCTAGGACTTAAATTATTCATGTTTTCACGGGCTTTTGCTCCTGTGTGATGCAAATTCAGAAAAAGACATCTTGATTGCTCAGCGTTCTGATGGAAGACCAGTGCTCTGTTCCAATATCCATACTTTCATGAGTACACTTACACGTTGTACACTGTCCACACTTTCTAAGTGCGTAGATTTCAGTAGGTAAGTGTTGTTCCAATTTGCCTACTCCATCATGGTGCACTTACCGGAAATTATGATCACAACTGCCGACGTGGCTCGTCATCCCGCCAAAAATCATCCCCAGCTTTGAACAGTGAACAGATTTTTAACCCTTCACAGATTTCTAGCTTGCAAAATGACTCCGCTAATGCAGGCTGTGTGGGAAATGCGATCCGGTAGCCATTTTTCTTTTATTTTTCGAGCCGAGTTGGGTGGGTCCGCCTCTTCCGCTACATAGCTAAGATGACGGCCGTTGAGTGCGAAAAGTGTACATTGTTCCACACTCCAAGATTTAACCGTTACGAGGGCACCATCCGGGTCCTTTCAGTACACTTATTTTCACCGCAATCGTAATGGGAACGCCCTATGTACTTAAACTAAGCATAGTAAGGACAGAAAGTATGGATATTGGAACACAGACCAGTTTTTGGGACTTGCGTGAAAGGCTTACGCATTACTATGACGCCAGGTCAATCCATTATGTAGGACACAAGTACAGTGGCAGATCTAGAAAGATTTTGCGTGAGGTGGCAAATGGGATGGCAGGAATTTTTGCCCAGGTTTAAGCATCATGATGCACTGAAATCATGGAGCCTATCCATCTAGAAGGGCAAAAAGAGCATACTGAGATTAGATTGCTACACAACAAGCTGGGGATATCCCTTATTAGTGTCACTCTTAAAGCTCAGCATGCCTTTGGTACCCATAACAAACGTCTGACCGAAATTTTTACGAAAATAAAATTAAAATGTATTTTGTTCAGAGAGTGATAACTTGCATAAGGAAGCCTTGTGCAATATCAGTATTGGCAAATATTGTGGTGATGATGATTAACAACCTAGTACAGATCTGTCTTTATAAAATCACTATATGTGTACTATCCATGCACTGAATAACAGGAGCATCAGTTCAGGTTGACTGGAAGGTGTTCAGAAGACATGTTCATACTCAGACACCATATCACTGCTTAATTATTTTTATTTCGGAGAACGCTGGACCATTGGAAATGTAAAAACTAGCCATGAAAGTGTCCCAATGCGTAATGTGAATTTCCAAAAGATAGCAATAAACTGAACAGTGATTGTAATATTCGATTCAAATCAAGACTTGGATTTTAGCCTACACACACACACACACACACACACACACGTCGTGATACACTGACGCTACTAGGAGCTTAGCGTTCGTACATTGACATATCATAACCACTGCACAGTTGAATTCTCAAATCTGATTGGTCAAAAGGCGTTGATTCATTTTTCGATAACAGGAGCACTGACAGTAATTCTGACTATGATTTAAATGACAGGTTTATATTAGTGCAATCATGCAAACATGTTATTGTTTCGATAGTAACGATGTCTTATTTACAGGGACTTGCATGGCGAACGATCCATAAAATCTAGGTCTGATAAAAAAACAAAAAAAACAAAAACAAAACAAAAAAAAAAAAAACAACGATTTCATCAAATTGCTGTTATTTAACAAACATTAAGCTTAATCACTGATATGGTAAAGTTTTCTGATTGGAAGGAGTCCACAGTGTCAGCACGGTGTAACATGTTGTAAATAGGGTTGGGAACCAAAACTTGTTGAACCCTAAAGTACAAGATACCCGTAAATTAAAAAAAAACTTTGATTTGAGTTCCTAAATGCAAAAACAATTTATAAGTGCAAACAAAGGCTACATATCTGCACGGAGGTACATAGCCGTCTGTCAGGACCCGTCTACGTGACTATGTCACGCATCAAAGCAACAGTGTGTCCATTTGTTAGATACGAGCAAGTGCATGGCTGACGTCAAAACAGTGTGAATGTTCAATTAACACTTTAAAGAATAAAGATATTTTTGTTATCTGAACATTTGACGGCATTGCTATATAAAATTCAGACGATACCCAAACGCTTGAGGTAAAGTCTTCAGGATTTATACTTTGTTTTTCCTGGTAACACGAATAACTGTGTGTGTGTGTGTGTGTTTTTTTTCAATAGTGAGAGAAAAAAGACAGAGCGGTGATGGAATGGCTGTTTAGAGCTGTTACAGCCAAGTTGTTTTATAGCTGTTCCAACACTAACTATAAATGGTTAGAAAGTTATTCATTTAGCCTAATAAGAAAGAAAAATAAACACTGTTGCCAAATTCCTGTAGTGGGAAACACTCCTGACCATGCTCTAATAGGAAAATAATCTACGGCAACAGTGTCACACCACCCTATGCTTGATTACTTTCCTGTAGGGGCATGACCTGAAGTGTTTTAATCACTGCTAGAGAAATTAATCCAATATAACATAACTGCTCAAGTGGCACATACTCCTTCGTAGATCCACATGTTCAATCTGAACTTACTTCCTGTGTTGAGCTTCACTCATTCCACATGGGTTTCCTTCAGGAGACTCCGACTCCCACCCATAGCCCAAAATCATAGAGGAAGGTCTTTTAGCTTTAATAAATTCCCCCTAGACACAGCATACACACAGGAAGGGATTCGCTCGTTGCTCATTGTTTTGTAGCTGAAAGGTGGTCACTAATGGACAGTCCATGCTTTGGATACTTGGGTATCGCACTTGTATATTTACTAGTCCGTCAATGGTATCCCTTGCTCCCATTAGGGCTTGCCTCAATCGCGTCGCCAGTGGTTATTCTGCCTGTCATCGGTACAAGTCACCAAATATCATCAACATTGCACAGTCTCTGGTCTCCACATCAGTCACTGCTAGTGTGAAAGTGTGAGGTGCATTGTGATGCTCCGGTGACCCATCGAAGGTGTATCCCAATGTGATCTTCCCACGCTCTGAAAGAGTCAGAATCCTGCACGGACTGGAGTATAAATCATGCTTTAGCATGCCGTAGCCCCACCCGGATTTCTCAACTGACAGGTGGAAGAGAGAAGAGAAAAGTCCTGGAATGCAATTTTGCCCGAGGATTAGTAGCGTTAAGAAACGACATCACAGCAAGGCCCAATAAGGCAGCACCAGGCTTCCCCCCCCTTTTTTTTTTGCTAGATCAGAATTTGTCCATCTCTTTCATCTGATAATTTATTAATAAACATCTAATTGCCTTATTAGAAAATGCAAAGGCTTTTAAAGTAGAGTGTTTTACTGTATAATCCCATTAAAAACATCCTTGCACTTCATTTTCCTCTGCATTTCCATTTAGACTTGGATGCTTTATGGAAAGCTTTATTTAAATAAAAATGTCAATACGACAGAGTTAGGGATGGCAAATGCAAACGAGCTTTCTGAATTTGAATTTTAATCTTGAGCCAAATTGGCATGGAATGCGTAAAAGTTTTAAATTCAAATACAGAAAGACTTGGCCATTTGACACAGCCTCTTACATTTTCACTTGAATTACCATACACTGCACCCATTACGCACCTTATGCTTTCATGATGCATAATAAATACCGGATGTTAGATTTCAGATTTATGTGGAAACCCATCACTGGGTCCAAATCTAATAAAAAATAAATCCTTGGGATAGTTGGTGATAGGCGATTCCTGAAGTCTGTATGTCCACTAAACAAAGACTGTGACATGACTTAAACTAAAGATGTAATAACCGAGAATGAATACATTATACGTAAGGGAAAGATATAAACACAGTACGAACGGCAATCACAAAATTATTTCTTAACACTATTAAGAACGACCACAAATGTTAAAGCATGAGCTTGGTATAGTTTGGGCCATTGAACGAACTAAAAAATATATCACACCACAAGCAGGAACAAAATAAAGGTGAACACTGCACAGTTCTGTTTCCTGTTCCAAACAGGCCACGCCCACTTTAGATTTAAATCAAAAGGAGGCTATTGGATATCTGGTGCACTAAACGGACACAGATATTACCAATGTCTTACACCATTAATGTAGATATCAAAACTGGCAAAACAGCTGTTCGCCCTCATATTCTAGGATTAGTTGGAGCACCCAACCATCCTAAACGTCTCACCAAAATGGCACTTAGAGAAGCAAGACCAAAGTTCAACCTTTCACCTACAAATTGCCCGACTGACATGGGAATCATCGCAAGTCAGCTGAAAGCAGAACAAATATTCAAATCAATATTGGTGGCTGCTAATTTCTCCTAGATATCCAACATGGGCACCAAAAAAGAAAAAAAGAAAGAAACAAAAACGCACTTCCATAGTCAGTGTGCTGACACTGAACTCTGCGTACTCCCTCCATGCTAATGCCATGTGGCGTGGCCGATTATCAACACGTGGCCACTGGCAGATAAAAAGAAAAAGAAAAAGGGCTGTTCATGCACCTGCAGCACAAGGTCAAACCTCCACGCCAGTCAAACATTAACCCTAGCCAACGCTGCGCACGGTTTTTAACAGTTTGCACAAAACGTTGCCTGAACTCAGCCGTCATAACAATGAAAGCGGCCCCAGTGGTATTTGCAGTGTTGTTTAAAGCATTAAGCCCAACACTGACAATCCCTCCTCTCTCTTGTTACTGTACAGATAACAAGTAAGCAGCTGCTTTTTCGAAAGGGGGAATAAAAAAAACAAAACAAAAAAAAAAAAAAAAAAAACAGCGCCGTGCCATTCTTAGCATGGCTACCCTAACTGGAATGTTGAAAGATTTCAACACAGACAATGTTTCCCTGCTAACAAAGTTGTCATCTCTCGTGTTAAGACAGACAAGCTTCACGCTATTGCTTCAACAGATTTGTGAAAATGCTTTGTGGTTAGGTTAGAGCGAGCCAGGGAACACTCGCCTTAAGCAATCACAGCCTCTGAAGCTCCCTTGGACATTTTTTCCCCTTAGGAAACACACACAAGCACACAATCCAAAACCAGTTTTGTCTTTACATTAGAGGTGCAAAAAAAAAAACCTTTGTGTGTGTGTGTGTGTTTTGAACAAGCAAAATGGAAGACGCCCACTCCTGGGAGTGTCAGAGGTCATTTATCACTTTGGTGAGGATGTGTCTGATGATAAGGCCCCACGTGCTGGGTAGCCATGCGGGGTGTAACGTTGTTACATGAGATACAGGGGTACTGACAACGCGCCTTCGCTTGAAGCTGCCAAAACAAGAATAACTACACCCAAAAGAAACAGGCAGATCACGCCATGCCACACGACGCTACACATGGGAAAGAAGAAGCGAACGCAGCATGTTTTCTTATTCAAATCAGTCAAACTGTCAAAGTGAACACTGATGACGGGTCTAAACTTGGACTAGCTTTAAGGCCGTGTGCACGTGTTTTTAAATACCTTCAACCCCACTGTCAGACTAATCATCTGAGAAAACAAAGAAACAAAAGTTACACCCAGGGTTAACAAAAGCACCAATGGCTGTGCTTTCAGTGACTACAGCTACATTATAAAGTAAAAATCTTTTTCAGAAGCAATCTCTGGCTGAGAAAATGGTGCAAACATCACGGTCAGCACCGCAAGGTGATTCCAAAACAGGAGCAATGGTTTATTCGAGAAACTGTTCATGTATACTGAAAAATACGATAAAAATACCTCAAGGATCATAAATAGTAAAATATCCAAGTTCAACAAAAAAAAAAAGTAATCGGTAAAGATGGCATGCTAATGTTTATCTTGTTATATAGAGAACTTTATTATTAAGTGAAAGTATTATTTACTGTAGTAGCATGGGCATTATGTCAATATGTTAAAAGGTACATATTTTACTCAAAGGTGCCATAGAATGCATTTATTTATAGTATAGTATTTGAATAAAACCCCGGAGAAGGTATGTGACTTCGGTCTGGGTGAGAAATGCCCGGATGCGGTTTTACACACCAGTCGATGATTTGGCCCTAAAATGAACAAGCAGGTTTCCCTTTTTTGGTGGGCTCATAAATATGTTAATATGCTCTGCGCTGACTGGTTTGCAGTGAGGCACCGTGATGGCTCACACATGTCAAAATAGATCACGACATCTATGAGGTGAACCGTGGAGCATTCAGGCATCCAGCTCTATATGAGCCTGTATACACACACATCTCAAAAGTAAACAGACGCCCCTTATTACACTGTTTTATCTATGCGGACACCATTTGATGCTTCAGACTTGGTAATACATAATAAAATTTTTCATTTCAGATTACACTACTGTGGACCCTCGACTCACGAACTTAATTCGTTACGAGACTTGGTTCGCGACACGAATCAATTTTTCCCCATTGAAATTAATATAAATACAATCAATGTGTTTCAGCCCACAAAAACATGTTTTTTAAGTGGCTTTATGTGTGGCAATAAAACAGAATACAATTAAAATAACCTTAATTATAGAAAAATAAACCTAAATTAAATGAACAGATGAATTTAAGGCACGTTACCTTTGTCACCACAGTATATTAATTGTTTATAGCAACGAGCCATGCGGCGAACACCAGAAGCAAAAGATGTGTGATTTTCAAAGAGTTTGTATTGTGGGTCAGTCTGAGGGTGGACTTAGCCAGCATATGACTGCACAAAATCTTGGGATTCCTCTTGTTACAGTCAACAGAGTGATTGTACAATTCAAAAGCAAAGGAAAGGAATCAA
>JAQMCW010000005.1:2869744-2880879 GCA_030068335.1 Chrysichthys cranchii
GTGTACTGAAAGGACCCAGATGGTGCCCTCATAACGGTCAAATCTTGGAGTGTGGAACAATGTACACTTTTCGCACTCAACGGCCGTCATCTTAGCTACGTAGCGGAAGAAGCGGACCCAACTCAGCTCGAAAATTAAAAGAAAAATGGCTACCGGGATGGATTTTCCACACAGCCTGTGTTAGCGGAGTCATTTTTCAAGATAGAAGTCTGTGAAGGGTTAAAAATCTGTTCGCTGTTCAAAGTCGGGGATGATTTTTGGCGTGATGACGAGCCACGACGGCAGTCGTGATCGAAATTTCCGGTAAGCGCACCATGTTGGAGTAGGAGATTTGGAACAACACATACCTACTAAATTTCTGCGCACTTGGTAAGTGTAGGCAGTGTACTACGTGTAAGTGTACTCATGAAAGTATTGATATTGGAACAGAGCACTGGAGATGCTTTCAAAATGCAGGAGCAAACCGCATTAAAGTACATACGTACGAAAACTACATAAGAACAATTGTGATTTTTACTCCTCATTCGTCCAATTCGCAGCAAAGCAAAGTTGACTTTTATTTTACACTGCTTTTATTTTTATTCATCGTTTTATTTTGCATTTCTTTTATTTATTTATTTTTCCATTTTCATTATTTTACTCCAAAGCAATTTCGACTCTCGTTTACACTTGTGCAAGTGATTACATAAAACCAAGCACCACTATTCGTCTTTACTCGCTGTGGCCAATGAGCTCAGACGCTGTACCACATGACCATAAGCACGCAGAGTCTAAGGAAGGGGGGAAAAGGGAGAAATAACATCTGCAACCTGAGCTGAGAGTGCAATTTAAAATGGCCCTGATCGCTGTGAGAAAAAAAAACCTCTTCCCTAAAAAACAATATCATATTATGTACTAAATATTTAAGTACGAACAAACAAAGTCTAACTGAATGAAATGAATGGGGCGAGTGAGTCATCACTACATGCTCGGTCTCGCTCAAAATTCGCTGGTGACGCAATTCACTCAGAGCACGTTTATCAAGTGTGGTTTTCTCCAACGGATGGCTTTCTATCTGCAACAAAAAACAGAAACGTTGGCTCGACTAATTCTTTAACCAGTCCAGATGTTAATATTGTCAGCTTGGGAGTACACACTGCACTCTTGGACTGCTCGTATGAATAATGTTTTATACTCAATAGAAATTGTTTTTGCTCAGGATTATACCCCAAGCCCTCATCAGGAAAATGTAGCCAAGATGCTCAGAGTAAAGTAATGCAAGACCTTAATAAAATGCCAATATGGCGGCTATCCTTATTAAATTGGAGAACTGTGATCTCAATCCTTTGATTCTTAGTTCAAGACCTCTACAGCCCTAATAAAGAGAGAGAAAGAGAGAAAAAGCACAAGAGAGAGAAGAATGAAAGCAGGCTGCTTTTTTAAAAAACCTCAAAACGCATGCGTGTAAACATACACGGCACAAAAGCTGCCCAAACCTATCGACCTGCACTTGACCTTTTCTTTTATACTCCCACAATCACGTTAACTTTTCCAGCCAATATATGACAGTGCTGCAACCCTTTTCACTGTGAAACAGCTCTAAAAAACCTCAATGCCAAACTTGTACGCAAGCCTGTGCTACCAGTCAGCACGCGCTAGCTGTAGCGTTAAGATCCTAAAGCTTTATTTCATTCAGCCACGACGCCACTGAGTTAGATTTAAACTCCAGAGTTGCAGTTGTCAGCACTCCACGTGTTCCAGTGGGGCAATTTGATCAGCCGGCGCTGGGCTGAACTGGACTGGGGGAGGGGATGGGGACGAGGACAGGGACGGGGAAATCTGCCCTCATCAGCAAGTCTGTCTCGGCCATTTAACCCTCTCCTCATGGCTTTGGTCTTCCACGTAACTGCAACTGTAGTGGACATTTAGTGTCTCGTTTGTCCCTGCGCTGTTATAGCGACGTCCACGTGTGTTAAGGCTTTTCAGCATGTTTAATGCTTTGCAAGTGTGTTTAACGCTTTTAACACACCTGATTGAAAACGTGCAACGAAGGGTGACTCAAGTGCAAAAACCAGGAATAGATACAGATGGATGAACAAGTCTACGAGGACTTTTATTAAAGATAAAAGTGAGAGTTTAAATGTGAGGAGGACCTTGTCTGGGAACATGTCAAGCAACAGTGTGATTTTTTTTTTTTTTTAATTAATTTCTTTACATATTTAATGTGTAAAAATGAGAATACTGCACATGAAACAGAAATTCTGGACTATGTTTATATATTTATATAATTAGAAATCAGTTTTGTAGCATGATGTAAAGGCAAATAAGATTTGGAACACCATATGTTTGCAAAATCACATTTACACTAATTTCAACAACCCAATAATATATATATATATTTTTTTTGTTCTTTTTTCTCTTCATCATGATAAGAATATTAAAAATAGTTTGCGCAAAACAAACCCCCCTTAACTAAATCAAACTTCCCAAACATATCAGACTCCTTTTTTTTCATGAAAATATATAAATATTCACATTAAATGCTCACCTAAAACAGAAAAACACACACTTCATCTTTGATTTACGATTGAGCAACTTGCCCGTTTCTGTCCCAAATGGCTTCCTGACAAACCCATAGTGAACCACCTAGTGCGCAGGCGCCGGTGCCCCACGCGCTACGTAGTGCTCATATCTAGTGAGCGAGCAGCCATTTGGAATTCAGCCTCACTGAGTAACTTCCCTGGCCATTGCTGCTGCTAATAATAATAATAACAGTACTAGCATGAAGGCTGAGTTGTAAGCCGTGTTTGTGCAAGAGGTTTCCCAAAGCGAGAAAAGCCTGTCATATAATAAACACTGACGTGAATCATAATTATGCACCGAGGGTTAAAAGTGTAAAAAGAAAAAGCAGCGAGGAGACGACAGAAAGCTGAACATACCCGTTTCTTGAGTGTTGTTTGTCGAGTTGTGGGGAGGACACGGCGGGTTGTTGTTCTTCGTCCAAGGGTTTACTTTCGGCGGCGGAGCCTCGGTCACTTTCTTCTTGTCTATTTCGGCATTGTTGCTTGCTACACTTTGGTCGTTTTCCTTGTGGTTCGTGGTGTTTTTGCTCAATCCCTCCACCTTGGCGTCCATGGGCCCCTGTTTGGGGGGTTTTGACTCGACTTTGGGATGTTTCGCCTCGAGTTTAGGAGCTCGCTCCTGCTCCTGCTCCTCCTGCTGCTGCTGCTCGTCCGGACTCCTCGGCTTGTTTTGGTCGCCCTCACCTAACCGACACTCACTCGCCACTTCAGCCGACATGCTGCAGAACAACACTCCAACACGGCTTTATCTGCCAGTGTCCCTGAGGTGATAACGGAGTCAGTCCGTAAACGCTGTGCCTTTCGCCCGTGCACGAGTTGACAGCAGCTCGAGTTGGAACAAGCTCGACTCGCTTCAACACACTGGCCAAATTAATCAGTCAAAATAATTTCACTCGAAAACAAGCCATCTCGGGAGTCGAGCACGACGCGAACAGAGCAAGTTCCACCCTCGCACACGCACAAAAAAGCAACTTTAGTCGCCTCTCCACGTTTCCGATCAACTTGACGTTTGGGCCGATCTGCAGTGAACCTAAAAGGAAATAACTACGAATAGCCACGAGTCATTGATTCGCTGAGGGAAATGAACTCTGCACTGCCGCCTAATGGCCGGATGGTGGTACTACAGCACAAGGACAGCCTCCGTTTACTCTGTAAGGACAAACTGACGTGGCCTACATATCAGCTGAACGAACACACGCACACACACACAGTTATGTATTTATGTCTTTGTGGGGACTCCCTCCCCATTCATGTCTACGGGCACAACCCTAACCCTTTTACCCAACCCTAACCTTGACCATAAGTAACCAAAGAAAAGACAAGACTATTCTATTTCAGTTTTTGTTGGGGTTTTTTTTGTTGTTGTTCTTTTTCACAGATTTGTGTAAAATTTTATTTTTCCTTTGTGGGGACAGGAAAAATGTCCCCACAAGGGAAAAACAGCATACGTATATCACATTGTGGGGACATCACAGTAGATTAAAAACATGGTGAACACACACACACACACACACACACGCAGTGCTGGGTAAAATTTTTGGCAAAGGCATGCTGAAGTTAAAAATATTGAAACTGGATCTTTCTACTTCAAAGAAAAATGCATGTTGTGACATGCATTAAACAGTAATAAACATAATCAATATTTGGTGTGACAACCCTTTGCTTTTTTCTTTGAATACTGTAGTAGTCTCAGGTACAATTTGTGGCGTTTTATTAGGAAATGAGGAGGTAAGTTTTGGGGGTTTTTTCTGAGCATCTTGGAGAATCTGCCACCATTTGTTTGGAGACTTTGTCACATTTGCTTCTTTTTTTGCACACGAAACCCAGGAGCCTTCATCATGTTTAAAGTGGTCTCTTTCGTATTATGTTGCCTTCTGTACTGATATACAAACATTTTTCAAAAGCAGGGTTTTTTTTTTTAAAGTAATGTTTGGAAATTCAAAATTCAATTCAGCTTTATTTGTATAGCGCTTTTAATAACACACATTGTCGCAAAGCAGCTTTGCAATGTATAATGTCAAATTAAAGGCTTATTAGTTAATAAACATATCTACAAGTGCATATATATATATATATATATATATATATTTACACTCCCTATCTCTAATGAGCAAGCCTGTATTCATACTGACTCAATAATTCAGAATTCATTTTTTAAAAAAAGTGGGTGTCAAGACTTTTGCATAGTACTATATTTCAGCTAAATTTGCGTGTGTGTGTGCTCTTAAGTTCTTAGGTCTGCATTGTTTTGAATTATCTGGATAAGTACCATATCATGACTCTGTATAGGTGTGTACCATTGTTTAAAAATAAAAATTTTAAATGCAGCTCACTATAGCAGGCGTTTCAGCCATGTGTTTTAGAAAAAAATGTTGGCAAATTTCTAAATCCTTGCTTCAGGGTTAAAATGCAACAATAAACCAATTAAATGAATAAATAAATAACTATTTTCAAATATACATCTGTTCTCACACTCCCCCCCTTTTTATATTACAGTTTTGATTGCTTTAGATTTTTTTTCTTTTTGCCAACACATGCTTTCATTTGTGAAAATAACACAATACAGTAAACAATAAACACAATAGAAACACAGGAGAGTGTGCCCGAGTGGATGTGGATGTCTCTATGAAAAAGATTTCAGCACGCATATAACAGATTAGGATGTAGTGTGTTGGATAAAAAGAAACATAACAATAATAATAATAATAAAAATAAACAGACAAACAAACAGATGAACAAACAGACAGAAAATGGAGAAGAATGTTATTCTAACTGTTGACATTAAATTGCATAGATATATGTAGCTAAGATATAGTTTTGATAAGATTATTACACAAAATATCATTAGACTATAAAAATATTAATACTGTAAGCACTGTATGAAATGGTATAATATGTTGTGTCAATGACAACACCACCAAACTGCATTGTACACGGTGGGTGGCGAGGCCGGACCAGGCCAGGCGATACTGATTTTGATTTTAGGAACGCAATCCAACTGCTCAAACACAAAGGTTATTATTTCAAAATGTGTGTAATAATTCTCTGGCTTTTTCTGGGTGCCATAAGCTCTTTGTCCTCTTCTTCTTCTTCTTTGACTTATTCAAATGTGTATTAAACTCACAGTGGTGGATTATTATTTCCAACACTAAAACAAACAAGAAAATCATCCTGGACTTCCTGGCTCGGTCTTTTGAGATTTCAAGAATGACAGCTCAAGAAAATCCAGACTATATGAATATTCAAATTTTAAACACACTTTTGACTTTGCATATGTCATTTTGTGTGTGTGCATGTGTGAAAGAGAGTATGTAAGTGTGATTATGAAATCCTCAAACCTGAGAGTCAGCTCTGGAGCAGGAACCAGTCCAGATAAAAATAAATGGCACCAGAAGAATCCAGAGAGAGCAGTTTGTTTACAAATGCAAATTATTTGTAACTGGTGTCCTTCTAAACACAATCAGAGTCCATTCATGTGGGTGTGTGTTTGGACTGTGTGTGTTTGGACTGTGTGTGTGTGTGTGTGTGTGTGTGTGTGAGAGAGAGAGACACAACTTCAGTGGCCCACCCACTTTCAGGTACCACATTCAACAAAAACCCCTTTCACACGTTTACTTTAAGAGTCATTCAATGCAAAGAGATTTAGAGCTTTTGTATGCACTCAGGACAGTTTCTGGGCTCTTTGGGGTGGCGGGGGGGGTGCTCATAATCACAGGATTGGTTTCACATTCCTTCTAAATCATGGTTCGGTTTTTGTGTATGCAGATTTGCAAAACAGTAGGTCCTAGGTACTATTTCCTGTTGTTTTTTTTCTTTTCCTGTGGTACACCCACTCAAATAGCAACTTTTTCATTTGTAACCATGCAGGTTGGCGTGGGACATGCATTTTTTGGTAAATATTCACAGAGTATTTATATGCTTTCCAAGAACTGGAGCACAGTGCTTCAGTGCTATGAACGCCTGGTTGTATATACCAATAATCCCACAGTAGTAACTTGTTCCTGTCATCTAGAAAGTAGAAACCAGTAGTACTGTAAAGAATCACATACCAGTCATGTTACTCGGCATGCGGTGCTGAGAGCAGATCGTTTCCTCATCTAACGCGTACCATACTACCTTGGATCAGGAATAAGATCTGTGCATTACTTCTGGGGATGAAAGCAGTGTTCACGTTTCACCCATCTTCACGGGGACAAAAAAAACAAAACAAGTGTGAAGTCAAGAGTACTGATACATTTGCTATTACGAAGCAGTTGTCTTTTCTTTCTGAGATTCATATGAACCAACCACCCATGTACAACCTCAGCTGGCCCATCCTGTTAATGCCTCAACAAGGCCACACCTTGTATTTAGAATAGCCCCACGTTAAAGGGTGTAGAACAATTGCTGCCTTTTCAAGATTCATGTGAAATGATGCGTAGCGCCAGCCTGTCCATATACACATATGGAATAAGGCTGAAATAGCGTTTCTCTTAGACCCACTGTGCAACATATAACAGTGCAAGACAACCATAAAGTGCATTAAAGACATCACAGGGCATTTGACAATAGATTCATAAACTTCACAGGGATAGGAGCAGTAGCTGTAGGCCTTGGACACCAGGCAGGTGGTATGAAATGAACAATAACTAATATATAATAATAAATAAAAGTACAGGACTGTAAGTATAAGATGATTTGTAACAGTGTAGAGTAAACAGGGAACGGTAAATCGATCACAATGTAAACATATTGAAATAAGTTTGTTCCCTGGTAAAAGGTGGTAAGAATGGGAGGGGGATGGCTGGCCTTTTTTGGTCTCCGCACGATGCGGAGACAGTCCTGACTGTAGGAGTGTTAAGTGACCAGGTGAGGTCGTCTGTCGGCTGTCTGTGCACTCCCAGGAACTGCTGCTGATCAACTCAACAGCCGAGCCGTTGCTGAGCCATTGATGTGGAATGGAGTTGAGGTGGCAGGGTTCGTCCAGAAGTCAACAACTATCTCTTTTGTCATTTCAACATTCAAAGACAGACTGTTGTCCATTCCACCAGCTATCTGACCTCCTCTCTGTACGTAAACCCATCGTTGTCACTGATGAGTCCCATCACTGTTGTGTCGTCTACAAACTTGATGATGTTGTTTGAGACACGCTTGGCAGTACAGTCATGTGTCAGCAGGGTGAACAACAGTGTGCCGAGTACACAACCTTGGGGGGCGCCAGTGCTCAGTCTGATAATCCTGGAGGTGTTGTTGCCTATCCTGTCAGTAAGGAAAACCAGGATCCGATTACAGAAGGCGTTCATGCACAGTAGGCTCAGCTTCCCTTAGTTTTTACTTGACTAATCAAAATGCTAATACTGAAACATTCCAGTCGGTGTGCGTGTGTTTACAGTCTGTTTTGTTCAAAGATGACAAATACATGCCAAACATTTTCCCCTGCCTTTTTTATGTACAGGTGTGTACACTGAACCTGGATGTGTCTTGAGGTCATGCATGCTTCATTGGCATGTCCATGGACATTAATGTGTGTGTGCGTGTGTGTGTGTGTGTGTGGGGGGGGTGTATTGGAATTGACAACCTATAATCTCTCATTTTCAAGAAAACTCCAACTTACTTATTCTGTGACTAAATAGTATGCTTGCATATATCTCATTTTTCAATCACTATTTTCCTCAAGTTAACTCACGCAACACATACATCAAATCAGCTATGACGCACACCCATTAGCGGCAATGCATTTCGACCCCATGGAAATGAATGGAGTTTTGGAATCAGAGAGCCACCAAACTTCATTCCATAGCTCTGACTCACGCACATAACACATCCATCCATCCATCATGAGCCTCACTCATCTGGTTTTGTACTTTAGAGCAATCGCACTTGCATTTTCTTAGACAAAATTTATCTCTAGTTTACCAAGCCATTGATTAATCGGAAAAAATCATTCTGTTATTGGACTTTGGAAGAGAAGGAGGATTAACAGTAGGAGGAGGATGAGAAGGAAAAGGATTGAACAGCAGTAGTAGGAAGAGGAGGAAGAGATGGATGAGGACAGTAAGGAGTATTAAAAGTAGTAGAAGGACTACGAGTAAGGGAGGAAGAGGAGGAACAGATGGATGAGGACAACAAGGAGTGTTCATTGGCATAGTAAGAGGAGAAGGAGGAAGAGGAGGATTAATAGTAGTAGTGAAAGAGGGGGAGGATTAAGAGTAGCAGCAGTAGGATTAGGAGAAAGAGGATTAGTAGTGTACTGTACTTGCTAAGTGACATTTTTTCTTATTAGCCCAGGAGTTAAAAACAATTGCAGTGCTCTATCATTTCCTCACTTACTCGTGTCAAGGTGTCAAAGTAAATATATTTTTGACCAATGTTAGGTGTACAAAATATTCTCCCTCTCTCACTCATAGTCGGCGGGGAGGAGCCGAAGCCAGTTGATTTTGGGCAAGAGGAGTGGTAAACCTTGGGCAGGTCACTAATCCACTGCAGGGCCAACACACAGAGACAGACCACCATTCACACCTACGGGCAATTTAAAGGAATTAATCAGCCTAATCCCCTCTGTGCATGTCTTTGGACTGTGGGAGGAAACCCACCCAGACACAACACGCAAAAACTCCACACAGATCGTCCCCAGGACCTTCTCGCCATGAGGCGACAGCGCTAACCTCCACACCATCATGCCACTCTTGTACAAAACATTGTGTACTGTTATTGCACTGGTGCATAGTTTTTTAATCAAGATACTCCAGCTTGAATTCAGATGGGATTTTTTTTTGGGTTAAGTGGACTGATCCTCTGTAGTTAAACAAATAAATGCAGTCACTGTACGTTTGCGAACACAGCAGTCATAGAGAAATCAGTAACTTAGACGGTCCCTTGGTCTCAGTTGTAATCTGCTTTGCCTGAGACTCTCTTTCATTTTGACCAGTGTAATGTGACATTATGGTACAAATAGGTCAGGGTTTTAAGAATACAGTATTAATATAAATATAAACTAAAACCCGGTCAGAGAGGAGGTGGTATAGGTTTGCATCGCAAAGAAAACAAGGGTGTTTATGTCTTTATTTAACAATTGTACACGAATTATACCTTGGTAATTATATAACTCCTACTATTTTTATGAGTATAACCGGAGGTCTTACAGTGTGTTCTGGCTACAGATGCATGGCTTTCAGGTGAATGAATTTATATGCAACACTGTCCTCTCATGGTACACTTTATCATTACAATTAGGTAGCCATACACCATTTGGCAGGCATACGTTGGGATTCGTGTCATCGTGTGACATTAATTTATCCCTGTATACACATTTTTCACTTTTTTTTTAAAATTAGGGTAATGAAAATTACACTTTTTTTAATTGAATTGAATGTAACAAATGGAAAAGTTGCTATTTGAGTGGGTGTTCCACAGGAAAAGAAAGGAAAAAAAAAAACAGGAAATAGTACCTAGGACCGACTGTTTTGCAAACCTGCGGGCACAAAAACCGAGCCATGATTTAGAAGGAATGTGAAACCCATCCTGTGATTATGAGCACCCCCCACCCCCACCACCACCAAAGAGCCCAGAAACTGTCCTGAGTGAATACAAAAGCTCTAAATCTCTTCACATTGAATGGCTCTTAAAGTAAACGTGTGAAAGGGGTTTTTGTTGAATGTGGTACCTGAAAGTGGGTGGGCCACTGAAGTTGTCTCTCTCTCTCTCACACACACACACACACACACACACACACACACAGTCCAAACACACACCCACATGAATGGACCCTGATTGCACTTAGAGGACACCAGTTACATGGGGAACTTTGTACAGCTTGCACAAGCTCAAGCGCGAACCAGGGACCCAGTGACACAGCAGTACTACACATTGCATCCCTGTTTCGCCATGTCTCTGTATTAGGCTGTTTATTTTTGACTTTCAAGAATATTTTGCTTTTATGTAAACACCATTTCCTTAGTCAGTCTGCATTTTCTAACCCATAATGCTTGTGTTCTAGATGCTGTTGTAACGTTCCCAGTGTAAACACAGACATCGATATTGTACTCTGGTTCCCAAAGTTAATTTTCCAACGTTTTGAATGCAGCCCTATGACTATGACTTCATTTATTACAATAATGACATTACAAGTTCAAATTACATCCACATAATTAATACGGACATAATATTGCTGATGTGTTTTCTGAAAGCTTCACTGTTATTAAACATGTACTGTACATACAATTATAGATGTCTGTTCCATCAATGATTAATTTACCGACTACAGCCCTGTTTCCAAAAAAAAAAAAAACGCTGGGACGCTGTGTGAAATATAAATAAACAGGGAATACGATGATTTGCAAAATCATGTAAACTCATGACCAAATAGCATATAACATTCAAAATAAACATACATATTTTCCCCATAACCAATATTACTCAGTTTCAATATTTGATATGTTGTCTTTGTTCTGTTTCCAATTAAATTATTATTTTGGGGGGTGTTTTTATTTAAATTTTACACATCGTCTCAACTGTTTTGGAATCGGAGTCACTCAGAGATTGTAAATACAATAAATAACAATAAAAACAAAACCTAGCATCAATAATGCAAAATAA
>JAQMCW010000005.1:2903634-2914384 GCA_030068335.1 Chrysichthys cranchii
CATTATCACATCTTCGGTCCACTGAAGGAGGCGCTGCACGGTCACAGATTCACCTCTGATGATGAAGTAAAGGAAGCAGTGCTCACCTGGCTTCAGGAGCACCTGAAAACTTCTTTGCAGGAATCCAGACGTTAGATGAACGATGCAACAAATGTGGCTTCTTGCATGTGGACTATGTGGAAATGTTCAGTTTCTCACCGTTACTTCTATTAAAGCCATTAAGCATATTTTGCCTTTACTTTTTGGTTCGCTCGCATATTAAAAGAATGAGTAACCGTTGCATTAATGCTCTTTTTAAATTTTTTTTTAATATGATTAAAAACTTCTTCAGGAACTGTTAAACGTGTAACTTTGCAGTGTGTCTTTTATCGTTTGTGCTCTGTCATGTTGAAAAACTTATATTTCATGTCCTTTTCATCCAGTTACAAATCGTAAAATACTGTAATATCTGTTTTTTGCATCTCATGTCATCACATTAACTTAATTTCACAGTGTGTGTGTTTGTCCCTGTTGTATCTCTCTAATTGGAGCAGGAGGTCTGGGAGTAGGAGAGAGAGCATAGTTGTTAAAGGGCTTGTTAAGTGATGGTCCTGAAGAGCTTAGTTAGTTAAACAGGGTCTTCGACATCAGTACATGTGTAAAGGCAGAAATAGCTTTGAGTGGGTGTGATTTCATAAACTGTACAGTTTAGTAAGGACTCATCCATGGCAACAGTGTTGTAGTCAAGACCACCTAAATCGAGACCAAGGCAGGGTGAAACTGAGTCAAGACCGAGACCAGACAAGTCCTATATAGCATGACGGACTTATGGTAAAATGTAATGCATGCAAACCAAAGGTACCCCTCAAACTGATCAGAAAGATCCCACGTTCAAACAGACACCGTGAGCTGAAATCGACTTGACCATCTTTATTCAACACTCATTATTGGTTGTATTTGAAGCAGGAAATTTTCTTCCAATCACTGTAATGATATAACAAATATGAGACGATGTACAGGCAGTTTGGCTCCCCCAACCCCACAGTTGTTCTTGACTGGTCTTGAAATAAAGTCCCTGCGTCCTTTGTTTGGGACCGAAAACAAGACCAAGTAAAAATGCGGTTGATTCTAAGATGAGACCAAGATCTTAAAAACTGGTCTCGAGACCAGATGTTGTGCATGCTCTCCTACTATCTTCATTTAACTGCACTTGTCTTGTCCCGATTAGATTTCCAGTCTGGACGGCAAGGATGTTTTGGACATCATTTGCAACATGGAGACGGAAGGTGACGAGAACACGGCCTTCATCCTTTGCACCACGTACTTGACGCAGCAGCTGCAGAAAGGGAACCTGTACTGCTCTTGGTGCGTGTTAACACGCTTAGGCTGCACAAATACTTTCTAGCTTATGAAACCTGAACAAAAAGATTGTGGTGTTGAGTGAAATGTGGATTGTTTTGTCTTTGTTTATCCTTTTTTCAGGGAGTTGACAATGTTTTGGAGTACGCTGCACAGGAGGCTCGATGGTTCCATTGAATCGTTCCTAGAACGCTGCCTTCAGCTTGGGGCTATAGCAAAGACGGTCTACCATCTGCTGTTTCTTATTCGAGTAATTCAAGCTGAGGTGACGAATTGTTCGTTTGTTGTTTTTCTTTTGGTTTATTGTGTGGTGCAATTCATGATGTCCCCCCCACCCCACCCCTGTATATCATATTTTTCAGGTAATGAACGTTGGTCTGGCAGTGTCTGTTGAACTTTGTGTGAAAGCCCTTCAGCTTCCAAAGCAAGACCATCCAGAAACCAAAACCACTGTCTGCAGAACTGTGGCTTGTCTCCTGCTGGCTGACTTGGAGGTGCTGCGAGCATGCCAGCTCACAGAATTCCTTTTAAGCCCCTCTCCAGAGGCGTTTGCGGGCCTTGAGGATTTTTATGAGCGTCCAGATCAGAAGTACGACGAAGAGAACAGTATAATCCCAAATTCGTTGCGTTGCGAACTGCTGCTTGCACTCAAAGCACACTGGCCGTTTGACCCGGAGTTCTGGGACTGGAAGAGTTTAAAGTGCTACTGTATGAAGTTGCTTGGGCTGGAACCTGAGGAAGAGGACAGTTCTGTGTTGGCCTCTAATGTGCCAACCGGGTTGAACGAAGGGGAGGAACATGCTGACGGAGAAAAGCACGAGGGGGAAGAATGCAGACGTTCCGAAGATAAGAACAAGCGGCACAAGAAGGCGCTTCTTTGGACTTCGGAAAGATCCAAAAGGTGGCTTCAGTACAAAGTACGTTGTGAGATATGCCAGAAAGAGGTGACTGAGACGCGGTTGTGTCATCATGCCAGAAAGCACGTGGAGAACGGTATGTGGACGTGTCCGGTGTGCCTGCACAAATGCGGAAGCAAAGACGAGTTTGTGCCACATTCCAAAAAACATCTCCAAATGCCTGCATACCATCTGAAAAAGAAGAAAGTTAAAAACAAGGTGGAAATCAACCAAAAGCTGGAAACGGATGACTCATCATCTGGTGTGTTGGACCATGTTGCGGTGCCAGCTGCTATTGTGCCTAATAATGAAGCAGACAATGATTACATCACATTTGATTACATCAATACACACTATAAAGTACAGGATCGTGAGGTTTATGTATGCCCTGCCACTGACTGTTCCAGAAATTTCAAACTTTTCAAGTACTTGGGCGTCCACTTGAGGAACGATCACGATGACACAGACCCGAACGTCAAACATTACATAGAGATGACTAATCGTCGAGAGAAGTGCACGTTCTGCCGGCGAACGTTTGTGACGGCCTATCACAACCAGGAGCACCGCCGCATACATTACGGAGATTGTCCTTACATTTGCGTCGTTGCGGGTTGCAATGCTCGCTTTGAAACGATCAACAAACTCATCATGCACAAGCACAGACATGGCTTTCGCCTGTCCTATCACTGCGAACTAAAAGGATGTAGCCTGTCCTTCTGTGATCTGGGTCAGCTGTATCACCATGAGGCTCAGCACTTCCGAGACGCAGCGTACACCTGCACCAGCCCAGGCTGCAAGAAGTTCTTCTATTCTCGTCAGGAATTTCTGCAACACACAGACACCCATGGCATCACCTTCACAGAACAGGACTTTGAGGCCCAGAGGAAAGCGAGAAGGAAGCTTTTGCTGTCTGTTGCAGAGGAGGAGGAGGAGGAGGAGGATGCCAAACCATCTTTAGGATCACAAGGGGAATGTTTCATCAGTGAAAAAACCAGCCTCTCATCACCACAACTCTTGGAAAGCAAAGATGCCAAAGGTTTACTGACTTGCGTAGCTGTGTGTTTTGATGGTAAAAAATATACCTGTGGCTTAGAAAAATGCGGAAGGACGTTCAGCAAAGCCAGGGAGATCCAAAAGCACTTGAAAATTGTCCATCCCAGCCACTTTAAAAAAGAAAGTACAGTATGTCAAGCAGTGGAAATGAACAAGTTCTCAAAAGTTAAACCCGCGAAAGAACACAATGCTCCAGAAAACGTTCCTTCCAAAGGAAGTGGTCAAGAACAGACTACAGATTCTGCACCGTGTGATAAAACACCAACACTCAGCAGTCATGCTGGTGATGCCAAACTGGCCGGTACGTTGACCGAAATTGTGCTGGGGCTCAATCAACTAAGTCTTAATTCTCCCACTCAAAAAGTAAATCGTACTTCACAAGCTTCAGGATCTAAAGAGCCGCAGGTGACCTGTCCTAAAATGGCAAATTCTCTACCGCAAACCAAAGTGCCAGCAAGCAAAACTGAGTCAGGATCTCAACAAGCAGCTGCTGATTTGCCGAGACAGCAGGGACAGGGTCATCCGCCTCAGAAGGCAGACTCGCTGCCTGCGTTGGTTAAGGCTCCTCCTGTTAATGGCGATAAAACGGTAAACAGCCAACACATAAACAAACCTTTCACATGTGAAGTTGAAGGCTGCTTCTATAAAAGTGTTACTAGCCACGCGCTGATGCAGCACTATGTCAAAAAGCACAACTATACAGATGAGAAGGTGAAACGCATGGACATTTTTAACCCGCTCAAGTTCAAGCCTTTTAAATGCCACCTTTGCCCTAAGGGTTACAAAGAAAAGAAGGAGTTGAAGGCCCATTTGATTCATAAACACAGTATGACCAAGGATGAAGCAGAGCAAATTCTGTGCTCTTTTGTGAGAAATGTGGATTGTCCACCTTCTTCCCCAAAGACAAAGGAGGGCCATACTGAACAAAAGGAGGTGCCTGCTGGGAAGAACAGCCTTCTAAATGGGGACCAGTGTGTATGGGATGACGACACTGGGAGAAGTAATGGCAGCATTATAACTGAGCAGAAGAGTCTGAGGGGTAACCACATTTCATCATCAAAAAAGGGGGCTTCTGGGGATAAAGCAGACCTAGGTGAAGCCTCGCTAAAGAGAAGGGTTAGTAAACGTCTGATGACGAAAGCGAAGGCAGACGAAGACAAACCCTATTGTTGTTTACACAAGGGCTGTGGCGCTGGCTTCAGCAAGAAGTTCAACCTTCTGCGCCACCTACATTCCCACCGCTCCAGTCTTTGTTGGCAGAAGACCTTCCCTTGTAAGCACGACGGCTGTAATAAGCGGTTTAACCATTCATCCAGTTTGAACAGACATTACCGCAGAGACCATCCAGTGTCGGAGGATCCCATTCCGAGATTCACCTGTACCTATCCCAAGTGCAATGCAAGCTACCACCTGAAGAGCAGTCTTGTGCGCCACACCAATCAAACACACAATAATCTGCCTCCACCGCATTCCACGACTCCGTCGTCTTCTGTGTGCAAGTTCAAAGACGTCTACAAGCACTATGACAACTCAGGGCCCCTTGTGGTGCGTCTACAGAACACGCACAAGAGAGATGGATCCGATAGCGGCTGCCAAAAAAAGCTCATCGTCACGTCGATTTCCCAGTCTCTGAAAGACCCCAAAATGCCGTCTTTAAGATGCTCCCCGAAAGCTGAGGAGAACGTTGAACGCGCTGAGGAAACCCCAAATGAGGGAGCAGATGTCAAAACTGTAAAACCAAAGAAAACAAAGGCAAAGTTTGCCTACCGAACACCTGAGGAAGCTTTGCAGATGTGCCAAGACCGCTGCTTATCTGAGGCTTACCCATGTATGGTACAGAGCTGCAATTCTGTGGTATCTAGCAGGCGCAGCCTGCACCGACATTACTCAAAGTGTCACAAAATGCTTCACGCTAAGGTAAGAAAAAATAAAGATGTGCTTTTTTATACTGCTGAGCAACTAGAAGAACTAATCCAAAAGAAATCCACCGTATCTGCGTTGCCCGATGCAGGCAGGGCTCCTAATGGGGTCCTCAAAATGAAGTATCAAGCCGAGCCCGGGAACTCGGAGCTTCCAGACCTTCCTGTGAGCCTCCATTCAGTCAAATCTGACCAATTGAACCAAGTGGCACGTCCCTCAAAGGATCCACTTCCAGATTGCAGAGTAATGATCGGTGCAGGTGACATGCTTTATGGGAAGTCTAACGGCCGTGCAGAGAAGCTCTTTGACACGGAGAGCGAAACTCGGGAGGAGCGATCAAAAACCGACTCTCCTGCCCCTCCTCTTGTGCCCCCTCCACCGCTTGACCTTTCTCCTCCATCTAACCTTCGAATAAACGTCAACAATGCCTCACTGGATCCTTTAAATGGAGAGAGCAAGGCTCTTGGTGTTCCTGCTACCATCTATATACACACAAATGGGTCCCTGATGCGTCAGCCTCTAAGGGGGAAAAATTCCGAACTCTCCGAAACATTACCTTCTGCACCTCATCCAGGGGCTCAAAAAGATGGCATGGTACCCAATCTAGGTCAACGGGCATTTGACGTGGCAGCTTACAAGCCACTGGGTTTTGAGTCCTCCTTTTTGAAATTCATAAAGGAGGAGGACGAGAAATCTCAGTTTGAGCCCCTGCGGACAGTGGCCGTCTTAAACCCCTGCTATAAACCCGACGCTACTCGCCGACGGGATTCCTTTCGACGCAAGTATTCCGTCAAGGAGAACAACTTGAGACGATCCGGCCTCACTCACAGCCGGATGTCACGCTTGTCCCCCCTGAAGTCCTTGCTTTCCACAGAAGAACGTAGTTCTATCCAAAACCTGCGTTTCATCTTGGAAAGGGCCTTAATGGGCTGTGGTGACCAGGCCATAAAGCAGCTTCAGTTCCTCAAGCCTGTGGTGGTCCTGGAAAGACCCAAGACATCTGCTTCCCTGCTGGACCTCCTTCCCTCTGAAACACAAGCGTGAACTGGGCAAACCGCTACTTAGGACTGTGTAACTCGTAAAACTCATGTTTTTTTTTTTTTTGTTTTTTTTTTTTTTTTTGTTTTTTTGTTTTGTTTTGTTTCCTTTTGTTTTTGGTGACCCAAAATAACATCCACAGTATTTTTTAATGATCATTATTACAACTTGGTCATTTGCCAAACTGCCAAGGTGATGTACCTTGATTGCTTTCCAGTGACATGTTCATATGTGTCCAAGAGCAAATAAAGAAAGAACTGGGAATTAAATTGCGAGGATGTTTGTTTCGTTATTCAGGTCCGAGTTCAGTTTATACCCTTCCATGAGAAGGGGCATTGAAAATCCCAACACTTTTCACGTTTATTTAAAGGACAGTGAAGTTTCAGTCACTTTCTTGCTGAAGTAAATAATGCACCATTTGAACAAATAAAAATAAATAGTTGCATTTAAAGCACTAGTTTGGAGAGATGCCAATTAAGTATATCCTGATTTGCTAGTTTTGTTTTGTTTTTAATGCAATTTCTAACTTAAATGCTACATTTTACCAAGATTACAGACTTTTTTTTCAGACTAAGATTGATGTACTTCACATAACAGTAGATTTCTGTTCCAAGACCTTGACTATGTGTATATTTGACTTTTGCCCATGTTATCAACTAGACAGTTGTTATTCTCTCCATGGGCCCAGAAAGAAACTGGTTATGTGTAGGCCATCCGTTCTGCAGAACATGATATTTTTACACAGGTAACATTACCTCTATAGAGATGCATTTGTTTCCAACAAACAAAGAGACTTCTTAGAAACATGTTTCCTCTGGGTCCTCTGGTTTTCTCCCACATGTCATCTCCCATAGGTAGATTGGTTATGAAAATTTGATGTTTAATAGTTAGATTTCACTTCAGGGTCAACTTCATTCAGGCTCTGTGTCCGTCTCTCTCTCCCTTCTTCCGCGTGTCCAGATGTCTCGGAGACATGAGTCAACAGTGGACACAAGGTCGTCGTTAAACTCAGTCTAATTTAATGGAGAAAATCTAAGAATACTTCTATGCAAAAGCACAGATGTCATAGTGATCTCAAAGAAACATAATTAGAAAATACTTTGTTTAGACAAAGCATATGACATAATGGAAGGCTTCCTGCGCAGGAAAGTGCGTCACAAGATACTAAATCATGTATTTGACGAGCGCTTAACCTAAACAAGCTTGGTTGTGTCATCGAGACCACAGGATAAAAAGGACAACAAATTAAAGAAACGGACAAGATTTTCAATCTTGGATGGATAAATAGAGAACACACACAGTCCTCAAGGTATGAAGGAGATGCGTTCCGCCACACCCATCGAAAGTCAAAAATATCGTGTGCTGAACTGCTTAGTCTAGCCTACTCAGGAGTCTTTTCCTGTAGAAGACATGCTTTTGAATTAAAATTAGCTCTTGAAGCACACAAAAACACGTAGCAATGCACTGTACAGTACACTGATACACAAGTTAACTCCATGAGTTCTGGGAGAGTGAGGCATCACGCGAGGCGAGTGATCAGGGCGTCGTCCGTGTACTTCCTACGCTGTTACACTGACCTGCCCACGAATTGTAAATATCTTCTAAATATTTTGCAATTTTTACCGTATAGCAACCGCCATCGTAACTTTTTGAAAAATTGCAAGTCAGGCCATCGTAGCTCTGGAAGCACCTGTAAATAATCTACAGGCCACCATAGTAGGTTTGCTGAACATAATCATAGCTGCACAATTCTGTTCTCTGTTTGAGAAATTCCCTTTCTGAATTGTTGTCCATTAGCAGAGAGACTTAAAACTTCTTGATTTCTTCAGGATTAAAGGATACGCTAAGGTGGCCAGAGTTGTTTTAAAAACAGCTTACTTGGTATATAAATGCAAGCAAGGAAGCGGTTTAATGACCCCCCCCCCCTCCCCCTCCAGTCAAAAGACTGCTGTTTGGTGTAAGACGATGTTTCCACTGTGTTTTTAAATAAGCTCTCCCTGTTGAGTTGCTACTTCAGTTCTTAAATGAACAAGTCTTTTATCTACACCTTGCTCCTTTCTCTCTCCGTAGTAGGAGCTTGAACTGAACTGAAAGTTATGGACCATTTGTAAGTGAAATCGTGGAGGCTTTGTGTGGTGGTGGTGGTGGTGGTTATGTAAATTGTTCCACAAAACTTGATTTGTTTAGTACAACAAGACGAAAGCAAGAGATGGTGATTGCTACCTCTTTGTTTTATCTATGTGTCTTTTACTTGGCTCAATTCTGTGTCTAAGATGATACACAACTGAATGCAGAAAAATAGTGAATACGAGCATGGACTTGATGTATTGATCTCATTAATATGAATGGTAGTTCTTTCTTGGCCATAGAACTTAAGGTTGTAGGTCTGGTGCTGGACACTCCACTCTTGATGATCGGAGCCCTTCAAAATTTTGCGTTCTCAGATCATTTGAGAGCTGAAGTTTTTGGCGGTGGAATTTGGTGTTTTGAAGTGGGGGGGACCCACCAATCTCTAGGACTCTGCCTTCCAAGGACTTAAGTCTGATAGCCTTTCCTTTCGGGAAAGTGCACAAACCAGCTCGCAAATGAAACTGGATATTCATCCACCTGAAGGAATCCAGCGAATGTTTAGTAGTAATTAAAAAAAAAATGAAAAGAGAAAGGCTGGCATGATTAATCAGGGCTCCCTGAAGTTTCGTACATTTTTTTTTTTCCTTGTAGGAGAGAGGTGCTCATTTCACCTGCGATCCTGTGTTACAGACTTGACTGTCATGGCTGACAAATGTACAGGTGTCACAGTGTGTTGACAAAGGATTTAAGAAGTGTTTTAATAATTTTTATACAAGTTTTGGGCATGGAGTGACCATTTTTCTAATAAATACTAAGTGTTTGTTTTTTTTGTTTTTTTTCCTTTGTGACGGACCGTTGATGGTTCTTGAACATCTAAGTACCTGCAGTCCACTGAGATCCTCAAATTCTTAAAATTAATGAAATTTTAATTTCTCCACCACCTCATATTTAAGTTTGCATGCAACCTGAGAATCATGTTAACAGCGATTCATTTGTCATCCAGGGTGTATTTCCTCCTCATGGCCAGTCTTCTTGGGTTCCAAGATGACCAGTGAAAGCTGTTACTGAAGATGGATGGATGGATGGATGGATAGATGGATAGATAGATAACTGAGTTTGAGCAATTATAGTGTTATTCATTTAATCTTTAAGCATCTTTAATGTTGAGAGATGCTAACTACTTCTCTCTGGATCTGTTGTTGTATGTGATTAAAATATGTTTCACGTGAATTTTTATTCATTTATTTAGATTTTTTTTTTTAATATTACCTCTTGGGTCCGGAAGTTTCATTAAACAGATGCAGTTTTGACCAAGGATGAATCTAATCAGGCTCCTGCTGCTCTCATCTGAAGGTCACAAGAGTTGTGTGTTCAGACTGGAACTAATGTCCAGGATGTGGCTTTATAGATTTAAATCAACTTTTAATTTGTCAGAAAACGTTTCATGTCCAACCTGTTTCATAAAGCGGGGTGACCATGCGTGCTCTTTTTCCCTGACATGAAAAATGCATCCAGGGTTTCTAATTCACTTTCTCCATGCTGCCATCCTGTCATTTAGTTTTCCAAAAAAAAAAATAAATAAATAAAAAATCATGCTGCATAAAGTAAACATTATGACCTCAGTCCGGACTCAGTACTGTTTTCCCCTGCTCTGTTACAGGAAATAACAGGATTGAAATCAAACAAAAAGAAAGCAATCTGTCTGATCTGGTTTTTTTTATTTTTTTTTTACACATTTTACTACAGTGATGGAAATCCAGAGCTCGCTCTTTGCACACTCCTATATTGAGATCTTAGTGGTGGTTATCAGTGGTGTAAACCTCTGGTGGGCTTCCACCTGACACAATTTCAATTCTTGGAGCAACCATCGAATGTGCCACAATACGATACGTCAGCCTTGGATATGTGACCAACTTTGTTCAATATCTTGGGAAGGCATGTCATTAATTTGGGAATGATGATAAAATAAAGGAAGAGTTGGGAGTAATCACCTTGCTAGCCTGTTTCTGCTTCGGTGTATCGTCTTGTATTCAGTTATAATAAAGTCATGATTGTTGTCTCATATGTTGCCCCTTTCAGTCAATTTATTGTTTCTAATTGTGTGATCGTTACACTTATAGCTATTTGCCTGATCCCCCGGGGTCGCGGAGTTTAATCCAAACCTCAGGAACTCAAAAACAGGCAGGCCAGAAAGTAATGATAGGCTTGAACTAATGTGTTCAGTTAGAGGAAAGTT
The DNA here is from genome assembly GCA_030068335.1 of Chrysichthys cranchii. Taxonomy (NCBI): domain Eukaryota; kingdom Metazoa; phylum Chordata; class Actinopteri; order Siluriformes; family Claroteidae; genus Chrysichthys; species Chrysichthys cranchii. The sequence continues at coordinate 2,914,186 of JAQMCW010000005.1, forward strand.
CAGGAATAAAAAGCTGTCAATCCAATAAATAAGCCAAAAAACAATTGTACATTTTTATAAATCAAATCACATGAGCCAATATTTTATTCACAATAGAACATAGATAACATAACATGTTTAATCTGAGAAATTTTACAATTTTATGCACAAAATGAGCTCATTTCAAATTTGATGCTTGCTACAGGTCTCAAAATAGTTG
>JAQMCW010000005.1:2916121-2934375 GCA_030068335.1 Chrysichthys cranchii
CATCATCCTTCCATCCATCCCCTCATTACTTCCATCATCCATCCATCCCCTCATTCTTTCTATCCATCCATCCATCCCCTCATTCCTTCCATCATCCATCCACTCATTCCTTCCATCATCCATCCATACCCTCATTCCTTCCATCATCCATCCATACCCTCATTCTTTCCATCCTCCATCCATCCATACCCTCATTCTTTCCATCATCCATCCATCCACTCATTCCTTCCATCATCCATCCATACCCTCATTCTTTCCATCCTCCATCCATACCCTCATTCTTTCCATCTTCCATCCATCCATACCCTCATTCTTTCCATCCTCCATCAATCCCCTCATTCTTTCTATCCATCCATCCCCTCATTCTTTCTATCCATCCATCCACCCACACCTTCATTCCTTCCATCATCCATCCATACCCTCATCCATCAATCCATACCTCCACCCACATTTGTTTTTCCCCCCATCCATCTGCCTATAAACACCTTCAATCTATCCATTCATGCAGCCATAAACAACCAACTCCTTCATCTTTTTTTTTTAAATTTTATCATCCATTCACCTCCTATCCATCAATAGCTTCCTTCATTCCATCCAACACCATGTACACTTTCATCCTTTCAGTGGCTGCCTGGTCCAACTCATTCACTCAATTATAACTTGTGGGTTAATGCTGAATTCTCATTCTCTCTTTGGTTTACCTGAGTATGTGAGGCAGCTGGGGACTGCGGTAGATGAACTTGTGCCTGTAGCCCTGAGTGCTGGGGAACGGAATAAACTGCACCTTGTGTCCATTCAGGCTTTTAGACTGAGCTGCAATATTGTACAGCTGAAGGAGAGCAAAGAAGTCATTGGAGGGAGGAAGGTAGGCAGCGGGAAGCATCCCAGAAGAACAGTAAACAAAGAGTACTTAACATAAGTTAGATACTAAAACTACTACTACTACTACTACTACTACAAAACCACACATCATTCCATAAGAATGTAAGGACCTAAAAAGATAATAAACTCCAGCTGTATTATTCAGGCTGCTGATTAATTGGATCACATGTTGAAGTGGAACTGAAAATAAAATCAGTGTTAAGATCGTCTTTCTTGCCTTTTTTCCTAAGTGGAAAGGGACAACAGGATCGTCTTCAGCATGGAGTATCAGGACCGGACAGGAGATATGATTCACACTAGAGTGGGTAGAAAAGAGTAAATAAATAAAATAAATAAATATATATATATATAAAAAAAAAAAACCCTTCAAGCACATTGTTTACAAAAAAAAAATCAATATAAATTGGCTTACTGAACAGAAAGGCTCGTGCACTGTTCCGAGTGTTTTGAAGAAAATATTCTCAGATCATTTGAAAATGTAAGGCAGAGGTCAAGACATAATGGCTACCAGTGAAGCAATGTATATGCATGTGTGTGTGTGTGTGTGTGTGTGTGTGTGTGTACACGTACAGATAGAGAAATTTTATATACATTTTTTTTTCTTCCATGGAGATATTTGCCTAAAGTGATTCCGAAGGTCCGCAGATCTTTTACATACCAAAAATATTATATTTTAAAACCGTATGATACATACATGAAAGACTAGATACACGATAAAATAACAGTTTAACATTTTACCATATAAAAAAAGTGATTGCATTTTTGCAAGCTTAAATTATACAGGTGTTTATGGATGAAGTAAATGTGAAACTTGATGAGCATCCGGCTTCTCAGCCTGAACTCTTCTATTCTTATACTGTCAAACCTGTGTGTACCAGCACACTGTTGCATGGCAACAAAAATGCTCCGATTTCTGCTGCAACGCCTTTGCAAAAGCTGTGTTTTTTGCAGAAGTGTGTGCGTGTGTTCTGTGTTAGAGTACGAGTCAGCTCGCCTGCTCTTTATGCAGAACATTACACAGGCTATAAATAAACACTGGTCAGTGATGCAATAGCTGGTATTAGTCAGCAAGGGTTATATTAATAAACAGCAGGCTGGACAAAAATATGAGCTGTATAAAGTTGTTCTCATGCAGTGGAATTCAACCTTTCAAAATTCTCATATTATCTGACTGAGAAATATTTGGTACTCTCTGGGTTCTGGCTAGTTGCTATGCTCAGTGTCATTTACATATGTACGAAAATATATGAAAACTCTTTGCATCAAAAATTAGACATCCTCCTAAGCAATGTAAAGTGTGTGCTGCAGGGGCTGTTTTAGCGCAGTAATATGGTCATGACTTGTACAATTTTGAGATCCTCTGACCTAATTATGTGGGTCCACATTAAGAGTTACAACGGAGTGTTAAAAACGACAGAATACAGCAGTGTTAATTACAATAAACTGAAAAACCATCCATGAGAGTGATCAACGGATACAGGCACAAACCCTTACTTCTCATCGCTGGGAAATCGAATGTCGTTGGCAGTGATGGAGTCCAAAAAGAACCAGTCGAAGCCTGGCAGATACCTGTAAACCTACATTATACAGGACAAGACAATTACAATCCAAATACAATACAATTTTCTTCTTACGTACATACATATAGTGTTATAACAGCAACAAATGGAGACGCGTTTCTGCAAGAAAATGTGAAAACGTGATAAAGACTGGTATAGCTCATGATGGGTGGGGTGTGTGTCAGAGGAGTCGGAGAAAGGTACAAAATGAAGTTTGGTGGCTCGGAGCCATGAAGCACAAGCAAGCAGGTACAGTTACATTCCGTAACTCCATTCATTTCATTGGGGCCAAAAATACACAGAAGTGAATGGGGGTGGGGGAAGACTAGCTGATTTCATGCATGTGTGGGGTGAATTTGGCCTGAGGCTTCCTATGAGGTTTGGTGGCTTTCAGAAGCAGCGTGACTTTGAATCCAAAATGCATTCCAGTCAATGGGTTGAAAAACAACAAACACTATCCCCAGACAGGATGGACGATTTGGTGTTGGTTAGGGAGTCGATATCTCAAAAAACTGCAGGAGTCTGAATAATAATAATAATAATAATAATAATAACAACAATAATAATAACAACAACAACAACAACAAACAACAACATAACTGTAGTGTAATAAAATAAAACTAATAATGTTTCAGGTGGGTTTTTCATTTCCTCAGAGCTCCAAGCACTATAATTACGCAATTAAGCAATTCACACAATATTATTGCTTTAAGTTGTCACATGAAAAAGGCCATTTGGACAAAGGATTTGATAATGCACGGTCTTTTACGACAATGGATATAATGTGCAGGACAGGGGATGTGGATTTTAAATTCGGAGTATAGTTCAGATGCCCTTGAAGTAGTTATACATGACTGTTTCTTACAGCTTCTTATACATGCATACACACACTGAATGCAAGGGGCTCACCATGGAGAAGGGGTGGCTCTTGGCCTCCTCCCTGATGTTGGTAAAAGGAGACTCCAGGATAACAGCGTCAGGTGGTGTTCCTGTAAACAGGTGAGAGCAGCTTCAGAATAAAAAAAACAAAACCCCATTACTGTTCCACAATAAGATTAAAGCGTGCGTACACAGGATGCATCGAGTGTATATGCATTAGTCAATTACTTTATAGTCTGTACACAATTTCATAATGTAATATAAAACTGTAGGACCACATTAGACAGGTATAAAATTAGAGGTATCGATTAGAGACATCAATAATTCATCTGACAAATGGCGTCTTTGCATAAAGGCTTCTCACAAATTTAAGCAGCTATCTGACCTCCTGAATACCAATACAAACATTACACACACCAAGTGAATTATGCTGAAGTGGTAAACCTCACATAATCTCTGTCGCATTAGTTATCTTTACCCAGAATATCCAGTACACTCCAGTCTGCATCTTGGAGTCAACAGTTATTCAGAAAATAACCCACCATTTCCCCCATTTGGTCAAAACAGCCTTTTGACCATGTTTTAGTTAGTTTTATCACACATGCACACACTCACCTCTGTCACACAGACGCCTGGCTATGTTAGTAGCCACCCTGGAAAAACACAAACAACAAAAAAAAAAAAAGGAACACAGTCAGGCACAACTCACTCCCACCTTTCTCCTTTGCGTTCATCTAAAAGTTTACGTATCTGTGTGTACTGTAATATCAGTTCTCCTGACTAACCGAGATACATGTAGTGTCTGAAGGTGACATTAAGGAGTTATTAAGGTGACATTTTTTTACAACAAGAAGTTACTATAGCACTGAAAACAAAACAAAACCCAAGCACAAGTTTTTCTTTACCTGGATTTACTGCTCAATTAAGGACTTGGTAAAGAAGTGGCTGTTTAGTCTCTGTTTGAAGACAGCCAGGGGGCGTTTATTTCACCAGGACAGAAATGTGACGAAGGTTTTTTTTTTTTTTTTCCCCCCCTCTTTCTCTTGCTCCACTCTGGGAGATTGTTCATATTTTAGGTTTCATAGAGCATCCTATGGACCTCAATGATAAGGTATGCCAAAGTACCCTAAAATGTAACTGGTTTACTAAATTTTTATTGGGAATATTCTAAAAATTATGGTGTGCAAAAAAACTCCCATCTGCATTTCTTTATTATTACAAGCACTAATGATTGTAGCATTGCTCATGGTTTAATAAGTCTTAAGTTCATTGTTGACCATTTGTTGTTTATTCTGTTTTAAAAGGTAGCTATAGAAAATAATTAGTTATCCTCACTCACTCATCTTCTGCGACTTATTCCTGTTCAGGGTTGCTGGGGGGAAGCTGGAGCCAATGCCGGCTGACTTCGGGTCAGATGAGGGGTACACCCTGGGCAGGTCACCAATCCACCATGGGGCCAACACACAGAGACAGACAACCATTCACACTCACATTCACACCTACGGGCAGTTTAGAGCAGCCAATTAGCCTGATTCCCTCTGTGCATGTCTTTAGACTGTGGGAGGAAACTGGGGGAGAACCCAGAGGAAACCCACACGGACACGGGGAGAAAATGCAAACTCCTCATAGAAAGGTGCCCAGGTCAACCACAGGGATCGAACCCAGGACCTTCTTACTGTGAGGCGACAGTGCTAACCACCACACACCGTGCTGCCCCTTGTTAGCTATAGTAGCCTCATAATTCCTTTGCAAAATCTTTAGTAAACCAGTTACATTTTATGGTACTTTGGCATACCTTATCATTAAAGTCCATAGAACGCTCTCTTAAACCTAAAATATGAACAAATCTCCCAGAGTGGAGCAAGAGAAGAAAAAAAAAAAAATCCCTTCATTGTCACATTTCTGTCCTGGTGAAATAAACGTCCCCTGGCTGTCTTCAAACAAAGACTAAACAGCCACTTCTTTACTAAGTTCTTAATTGAGCAGTAAATCCAGGTAAAGAGAAACTTGTGCTTGGGTTTTGTTTTGTTTTCAGTACTATAGTAACTTCTTGCTGTAATAACATTTCTCTAACAGCATTTCAACTAAACCCTCTGGAAGTCAGCGTTGCTCAGGAGCAACGTGGAATCTACTCCTCCACCATGGGGCTCACTAAAAACTTTTTAAATTTTACACAGCATAAACTGATGTTGCTAATGATCACCCGGGTGTAGTTTCATCCAAATCATTTAGGGTTAACGGATTTCTTCGACCCTGATCCATTTGTACTAATATGAGGACATATTTCTCATGAAGACTACAAAGCTCTTTATAATAGTAGGCAGTAATACTGGGACCGAACTTCTGGAAGCTTCCAGGATTCTTTAACAGCAGAACAAGGCTTACCCAGTTCCCAGAGAGTGGCCCCAGATGTACAGCGGCTTGTTGCCGATCCTCTGTTTTAGCCACTGGTAGAGGAATAGAGCATCCTGCGTCATCCCTCTCTCAGAAGGGCTTCCCTCTGAATCCCCCCAACCTGAAACACACACACACACACACACACACACACACACACAATGTGTTTACACATTGCCATATAGTAAAAAAAAAATGCATGAAAAAAAAAGCGCACACAAGTAATTTCATACTAATGGACTCATATAAGAACCATGTTCAACCGTATTAGATCATATGCTGTCTCACAATACTTATTTTATTTTACACATTTACTTACATTGTAGAACAATTACAACTGTAGAAAAGGTTTAAAGAAAAGATCCTTACCTCTATAATCGAATGTGACTACATGGTAGCCTAATGAACTAAGGACCTGAGAGAGGGAGGAGGTCAGTATTAAAATGTTTCAAAAACAATTAAAAAAATTTTCAATTGAAAAACAATTTAGCCATCCTTAAAGTCACCTAAACCATCTTTAAATACTCTTCCCCTATGATTAAATACTAAATTGCCATAAAAAAAGTTTTCAGAAATGTCGTATATAGTCTTAAAGTCATCAGAAATCCAGATTTCTGATTCAGAATACGTTTACAGAAGAAAAACTTTTTGCCTGCCCGGTATTTGCAGACTGGCTCGAGGATAGCTCCGATTTCCAGAAATTTTTTTTTCCTAAAAAGAAATAGGAGGCAAACTCCCATGATGACAATTTTTGCTGACTCTAATAAATCGGCCAAAAAGATTCAACCATAAAAATACATTTCAAATTTTTTGGGAGATCCAACTGAGACATTCAGGTTGCCAAAATGTTTTTCGAACACAACACTGAGGTGTAGGTGGTGGTGGGACTGTGTCGGGTGTTTCACCTTATAGAGCTGCACTCTGTGGTCTCCTCCCCTGAAACACACACGCAACCGAGTCACACAACATTACACAGACTTACTGACAATCTCTTAAGCTTGTACTAGTGAGGCGTCCTCACAAGGACCGGACATTTTGAAAATTCTGACCTTGGGTGGACACATGTCTTTCCCCCCCTTTTTTGCATGGTTTTAGTTACCAAAATTAGGGTTAGTGTTCGATTTAGATGTAGAGATAGCTTTACGTAGTCACATTAAGAGTTATATCAGTGGAAGCTTCTCACAACAATAGTATGACAAACGTGTGTGTGTGTACGTACGTACCTGGTCCCTGCATTTCCATGCAGATAGAGCATGACCGGATGAGAGGACTGGAGTTTGCTCTCATACCAGTTTCTGTCTTTTCCCTGCGCCTCCTTCCACAGCAGAGTTGGTACTGTGTGCCTGAGAGAGAGAGAGAGAGAGAGAGAGAGAGAGAGGATATACACCTCCTTACACTTTTGACAAATTTTATGCAAATGCCTTTAGAGTCACCAGATGCAAATGTAATTCGTAAGGCTCCTGTTAAATCCACAAAAAGATGTCAAGAGTCCCGTGCCAATGACATCAAAATACGCTCACCATTTTATCAGAAAAAAAAAAAAAAATGATTGCAATCTAGCAGGATCTTCTTATCCATGTGTTAACAGGATGTAAAAACCCCACTGCAAGGTCTTCTGCTTCTACACAGACAGCTACTAGGGCCAGGCTGTTATCGGTTATCAGAATGGGGGAAAAGAAAAATCTGATTCTGTAATGAATCTAGACTGAAATATCACTAAATTGCACGTAGCACAACATTACAGTGCTTTAACGTGTTAAGTATGTGACCGAATATTAACAGCAGCGTTACCATAAAAGTGAGTAGCTAGCTATTTAGCAATGATTTACAATTTGTTGATTTAAAAACATCTAATTCTGCATGCTGATTAAAAAAAAAAAAAAAAGCTGAGGTATTGTAGACATTCTGCTGATGGTTTTGTATTACTTCCTGTAGGATCTACAGCTACATTTATTGAGTCGGTAAAATACAGATATCACACCAACTGTAAAGTAACAATATCTAAATATAAAATATGAGTACAATATCATAACTAGTTATATTATACACACACACACACACACACACTTAAATATTGAAAAACCTAACGTAAATTAAACCATAAGAAAATTAATTATTCAAATCAAATAGTCTAAAGCCTTGGTCTTACAGAGCTCCAGTGAACGGCTTTCAACAACGTCCTTTATCAAGGCTATTCCAAAGTCTAATGGTTCTAGGAAAATAAGCATAAAAATATACATTCTTTGTGGCCTTTTCCTGTAAAAACTTAACATTATGCTTTGAGTGAGTACTGACTCTACTAGAAGACTAGAAGACCTTAGACTAAGGTATCTATTTGCATCAATGTCCACAAGACCATGGTACATCTTGTACATTAAGATTAATCTAGAAAGGGTTCTCCTTGATTCAAGACTAGACCACCCTTTCAACACATCAGTAACACTAGCAGTAGGGTGATCGTTATTTGCACAAAAGCGAGCAGCTTTCCTCTGTACTCGTTCAAGAGATTTTATATCCTTCTTGTAGTAAGAGTCCCAGGATTTAATTGTGTAGCATGTTTGAGGAGTTGGATGGCCAACTTGAGTGAAGTGTTTCAATTAATAACAAAACAAACAAAAAATAACTGTGTATATATAAAAATATATTGGTACTGCTTGATTATAGTTTCAGCATAACGTGATTATACGGTCACATTCTTTAATCATAACACATCTCGCCAAGCTGTATAATGGTTATGATTCTAATTTCTAAAAGATGTACTCCTCATTTAAAAATTACATGATTCATCAGAGCACACCCAGAAAACTGAGAAATCCGGTCATTTAGAAATCACTACACAAATGTGTTTTGTTGCATGGGCCATTTGCATACTGCAGGATTCTGAGCTATCAGTACGGCAATAATGTGTTAATCATGAACAGCTAATATTGTGTCCAGCTGTACTGCAGTTACACTAGGGATTCTTCTTCTCTCATCCACACAGCCTGGACTCATCGCTGTTATCACCAGAAGAAATGTGTAAAGTGATGAAATGAACATGATGCTGCTGCTTGTGTCTGACAAAGCTCTTACCACACTCCAACATGAACGCCTTCCTCGGGCTGAAGGTAAAAATTGTGCGTGTGGTTCAGGCCTTGATCGAGCGGCTTCTTAAGATCAATAAAATACGGCACCCTCACTGAGAGAGAGAGAGAGAGAGAGATATTAATGCTAAACACTGGCATAACTAATGTGAAAGGACAGGATGTCAGTTCCACTTTCTCATAGCCTTTTAACATTTTCACTATTCTGGGTGCAAGTTTTTAGTTTTACTCAAACTTTCATTTTTGGTCCGACTCAAATGACAGATGTGAGAAATGACATTTAGAATCATGAGGTTTGGGGAATAATTAAAAGCCTCAAGACCTCAACCTCTGCGTCAAATCGACAAATTAGTCAGGTGAAAGACAGTCACATGTCCTAGGCTTCCCTTTACACACACACACGCACACTTTCACTTCCTAGGCCAGATCAGCAAGACTGATTGCTTTACACAATCAAGTGTTTCTGATCCGTTTTCCCCCCACATAATCATAAACAGTGGCAGCATGGAGGTGCAGACAATTCCGCTGCCGTCCGTCAGCTTCAGGATCCCCGTTTCTTTTCGTTTATTTTCTCGATCAGGTTACTCTCCCTATGGAGATTCTCCACACATTCTCTCGATCTCTACCTCAAGGATTTAAACAAGTGACAAAATAAAGCCATATAATGTACCACGTAACTGAAAAATCTGCTTTCTGTTGATTTAGTGTAGCCGATCCTCCTACCTGAATATTATTTTTGGGAGGTGGGAGGAAACTGGAGAACCTGTAGAGAATCCACATGGACCTGGGGAGAACATGTGAAACTCTGCAACGAAAGAAACTAAGCTTGGGATCGAATCGGGACCCTGGAGCTGTGAGGTGGCAGCACAGACATCACGTGTTGGAGGGCAAACGGAAACATTCACAAGCGCTCTAGTTTTTTTCATCCATTTCAGAAATGAGCAACATCAACGGTTATCCATCAAGCATGAGAAATGACTTCATCCTGAACATATTAGTTACTAAACATAATTTAATCAGAAAATGTAGCTACTTCTACACTCGTTAGCTGGTTTAGAAAGACTTAACTAACATAATTACTCACCAAAGTTTAAAAAGACCAGCTTGGCCTGGATGGAAGGACAGAGCTTGATGATGAATGGAATAGCTATGTAGATCCCCAAAACCCAGAGGAAGATCCTCCTCAACCTCCACATCAAACCACCCCTGCACACAAAAGGATCACACACACACAGTTATACATTTTTCACATATATTGCATTTATTTATTTATTTATTTTTACATCCTCACTGATGAGATCTCACTGCACAGGTCCAACCACTCACTGATCAGTGCCTAGTTCTAGCTAAACAGTTCACGCAATACCACATGTGCTGTGTACAGAGCTTCTGCTCACTAGATGCAAAAACAGAGATATAAAATGATATTTCTCGAGCTGTTGAATAAATTATGTATTGGTTTATGCCACAGAAGAGCAGAGGCCTAATGCAAGGTGTTTTGACATGTACGCACAAGGAATTTGTGCAGTTATGAAAACAGCGCGCACACACGCACGCGCCTATGTTTTGGAGCAGTGCTGAACCAAATTATGTCATAAAATTAGGATAAGCGCAAATGGAGAGGAAGAGAAAAGGACACTGTAAGGGTCATCCACATATAGTAATTCAAGAGAGAGCGAGCGAGAGAGAGAGCACGAGAGAGAGAAAATAAGGAGCAGATCACATGAAGGAGAATGCAGGTGAATAAGTCGAGGGCAACAGCCATGAGGCCAGGAGTCAGTTTCTGCTCTCAGCTCTCACTAGACAGGATCAGTTACTCCACTCTTCCTGAATATATAGATTTCCTACTTGCAAGACACACACACACACACACACACACACACACACACACGATGTACTATACCATGGAAAATATCTTACTGCTCTTTTTTTTTTTTTTTGGACAAATACTAATGCACAATCATTTTGTGATGAGCTTTCATATTTAAATCTCATCTTGTATTACAAAGAAAAGGGCATGAAAGTCAAACAATCATTCAAAGACCAATTCCTACATAAAACAGAAACAGACTTATGACAGGCAAAGAAAAACAGAACATGATAAACAAGAAAACCGCTTTCCTTTGCCCATTTCCCATGTTATAGGAAAAAAAGCACAGTAGCACTCCCAGTACCGTTGTAGGTATTAAAGCTCCCTCTCTCACACACACACACACACACGGGTTTCCACACTCAAAGTGAAAAATCACAAAATGAATGTCAACTGGCTTCACTGCCTCTTGTATCACTCAAAACCTCCAGTCTGACGTGAGAATAAACACAGTTTTTCCAGAGGATTGTTCATGGCCATAGCTCCTTTTAAAAAAAATAAATAAAAAAATAAAAAAAAGTGTGTTGTGCGAGGGCGTGTGTGTGTAACAAATATCTGCAGACATTATCTACGTTTGTATTAGTGCAAGGCCAAATGTGCATGCAGATATCTCTGAGATGTCTCAAATCTCACGATTGAGCCACTGATTTCCAACATAAACCTGTAACCATATACAATTTATTCAGCCTTTTTATATGACTTTATATTTTAATTTTACATTGCTTCAAAATAAATAAAATGACAAATCTCTACCTGAAAATTAAAAACAATTTCTTTTACACACACACACACACCACCAAAACAATTATTCAACTAGACACGATGTATCGATTTAAAATTGCTTGTGAGCCCTGCCCTACACCTTTGCTCTTATGTTACATCTACTTTATTTTGTAATGTCTAAATAAACTGCGTGCACTCATTTTCACCTAACTAAACATTTGTTTTCCTGCTATAGACTAGCCTGAGTGTTTAATGGTATCACTGAAGTCAATTCAGCAAAACAAAAGGCTGTGTGTGTATAGTAATATAATAAAGCTGTGTGTACAACACTCCGTATTCACTCTATCGAATAATGAGAATTAGGTTAAGTACTGAAATTCTGCCGTCTATACTGTGTGCGTGTGTATAAATGCACAGGAGCTGCTCTTTGTATAGCTCTATTTAAGTTCACACACTGAATGAAGACACAGGATCAAATCAGATTTCAGACCGGGATGTGAAAAAGTAGCCGCGTCCCGGCGAGCGTCATTTGCCTCGTTCTAGCATCCAGACTGCTGCTCATGTGTTTAGTTGTGCTGATCCACCACCACTACGACTTCAAACAGCTTACTATTTGATTAGTGATGTTTATGAAATTATTTATACAACACTTCGTTCTGGGTCACTGATTTGATTGGTCGAGTGGCATTCCAAGAGTGCTGCTGATATTTCCCAATAAACAGCACTGGGACGTTTCAGTGTGTGCATCACGCCACTCGTTTTAGAAACAGTTACAACAGTAGTGTTAGCAGCGACATCAGGACTACACACAGACATCTCAAAAGTAAAATCGACACAGTCATTTTTTTAATTTAAAAAAAAAAAAAAAAAAAGTATTTCTAGAAACTTCCTTCTAGCTGCTCTGCCATAGTATCCAAGTTGATGGAGATCCCTCACAGAAGTTCTCCGGCTCACTTGGAGTTGCTCTGCAACATCAGCGTTCTTACAACAATCTGCTTGAAGGTCTGAAGACACCAGTCTGAGGGCCCAGGTCGACCTGAGCGGGATGCTGTTGATTCCTTTCCTTTGCTTTTGAATTGTACAATCACTCTGTTGACTGTCTCAAGAGGAATCCCATGTTTTTGTACAATCATACGCTGGCTAAATCCACCCTTAGGCTGACCCACAATACGCCCTCTTTGAAAATCACACAACTCTTTTGCTTCTGGTGCTCGCCGCATGGCTATTCGCTCTAAACAATTAATATCCTGTAATCTGAAATGAAAAGTAATAATATATTAACAAGTTTGAAGCAACAAGTGGTGTCCGCATGGATAAAACGTAACAAGGGGCGTCTATTTACTTCTGAGACGTCTGTGTACCTTTTCAGTTATATACAAAAGCTCATCAAATGAAGATGAAGGGATGCCAATTTCACCGGAAAAACACCTTTAACAGGAACATACAAATCAAATGTAAGCATGTAATGTACACATAGCCAGCCAAAGTACTATAAACTGAGCATGGCTTCTTTAGGATCCATTTACTCTTGAATAAAATAAACAGAAAATTAAACAGAAAATTGGATCATATTACGTCTGTAATGTCACTTACATGACGTTTAATTTTTGCTTATAGGCCTGTTGTATAAAAGCAACATCACACTCATGCTGTTCGACTGAATATCAGCACGCCTGTGGTTATCTCCGACTGTAGTGACTCAAGTAGTTAAGATGTTGGACTATTGATCGGAAGGTCGTGAGTCTAGAGTTCAAGTCACAGTCCTGCCAAGCTGCCCCTGCTGGGCCCTTGAGCCAGGACCTTGACCCTCAACTGCTCAGTTGTACAAGCGTGATAAACATACGTTGCTCTGGATTTGGCATCTGTGACATAAATGTAACCCTTTAACCATGTGACCCCCCCAAATAAAAACACACACAACCCCCTAGTGAGGGTCTCCGTACCGATGGACAACAATAGGCTTAGGAGAATAATCATGTCTCTGTTGCTTTTGTAATTAGTTTATGGAAAAAGATTAAAAAAAAAAAATTAAAAAATCACTGTGAAGCAATAAAACACAAATGATGTCTATGGGGTAGGCAACATCCTAGTCTGGAAACCAGCACACTAAACAGTATGTCAGAATGAAACACGGTCACAAATAGTCATGGCTGGCTGTAACATTAGTTGAGAGGCAAAAATCTAATATCCAAGACTATAAATATATTGCAACGGCGAAACGTTATCTCAGAGTTGCAATGGCATAATAAGGACAATGTGGAGGAAACCATCACACAGACAGAGAGGACATGGACGCAGCATGCTTCATGCTGGACTTTATGCTGGATTTCCTCTGAATACCATGAGCCATTACTCTTCCATTCAAACAAACAAAAACCACTAAAATTATGGCTGTCGTTTTTGTTGTTGTGCATCATTTGTATTTTGATTGAACAGTGTGTGCTTAGTCCACCCTAGTCTTATTACTCTATCCATATACGAGGGAAACTAACAAACTAAAGGCAATTTTTACATTTCATGATAATCCAGAGAGCAAAAGACAAAGCATGGAGTGGGGACATCAGTCTTCTCTAGTGAAAAAGAAATTCAAAAGTCAGTCCTCCCTCAAGAAAATCATGTTAACGTTCTTTTGGGACATGAAGGTTCCTATTCTGGTGCATTTCTAAGCACAGGGGCAAATGTACCATGACAATGCATGTCCTCATAAAGCAGCAGAGACAGTGATCCTTAGAGCCCGGATCTGGTGCCGAGCCATTATCACATCTTCGACCGCTGAAGGAGGCGCTGCACAGTCGCAGATTCACCTCTGATGATGAAGTAAAGGAAGCGATGCGCACCTGGCTTTGGGAGCAGAAGAAAAACAACTTCTCCGTGGGAATACAGAAGCTAGATGAATGATCCAACAAATGCGTCGTCTTGCATGGAGACTATGTGGGGAAGTGGCAAGTTCAGTTACTTCTACGAAAGCCGTTAAATGCATTTTGCCTTTACTTTTTGATTCTCCTCCAAATGCATTTGGGGAAAATCAAATGATCACATGCATGGTTCACAAACATTACACCAGCGACTGAATTTCATGTGCACCTTCTCGATCACCATCAATGACCTGTTATGAAAAGATTGTGCACACAAGCATTTTACTTTGAATAGCCATCTGATGTGACAGTCACAGGAATCTACAATCTGGGATAGAAATCAGCCCTGGGCTTGCATCTTCAAACCATTCGATGTATACTTTTTACAAGATCAGTGGCACAAAAATCCAGCAAATAATCTGAAGGGAACGCCAAAAAGAAACCCTTATATCGAGGTCTTTTACAAGGTTTAGAAAGATGCTAGCATGTTTATACATATAATACACCTCATACACTATGCACATATGCTGTGCATGGATTAAAGAGATGTATTTTGTTTTTAGACTACACTGCGACACCCTGACATCTGTAATAGCGAGAAGTTCACCAAGTTTCCACCTTGAAGCAGAAACACCAGTTAAGCAGGCACTCCTCTTACCTCCTGAAAAGGAAGCTGGAATGAAGCTTCAACCGGATCGCACTATGTTGTCCGACTTGTCAGGCTGCTGTTGTGAATGGTGACAAAGCACGAAATGCAAACCTCATTCCAAGATGGACAGAATGGTATGTGAAATTTCTTGATTAACAAGGAAGCAGAGAAAATGTTTCACCTTGATCTCATCACTCGTTCATAAAAAAAAAAAAAGCAAAGACCACATAGAACAAACCACAGCGTTTATTACTCGACAAACAGCATGAACCCCAGCACGTCTCCTCTGACAAGGTCGTGATCCAGTTCTTGAAATACCTTCACAAAAGATCAAAATATCAATAGCAACACGCTATGAATTCTACAACACACTAATGATAGCTGTACATGAGCGGCTCATTATGTTCCAACACTAACTGCTTTGTGGTGAAGAGATCATTAAAAATTGGTGTGAAATGGACTGTACATTTAGTAGACAGTTTAGTTTACAAATTTACTAGACAAATCTCTTGTATATAGCTCGGTGTGCTCACAATAGGCATCTAGAAATACATCAATCCAGCTAGAACCGCACATAAGTGAGTGAGTGTTTTGACACACTTATCTAAAGCACAACCGCGTTCACCTTCATGCCATCTTAATTACAGCTTTTAAATTGCTATTTTTCTGTACGATTCTTCACATCCATCACAACAATAAAGTGACACGCTCTTTCTCTCATTTACAAGACAATGTCTAGGTCCCCATGTTCAAAACAGGTAACTCAAACCTGGTTTTCTTTGCATATCGGACTTGAATGTGAAAGATCTTTTGTGGTCCTGATAGCAACAAAATAGACAATCTTTTCCAGATCTAATACAATTTATACTAAAGGTTCCAGCTCGTCCTTCCCAGAAGCCTCTGCACTAAAAACTAGCAAGTCTCCATTTTCGATGCCACAGACATTCCAGTGTGTCACTCTTAAAAAATTACCAGCGATAATTTGGCAACATCTTAAGCCGTACATCATAAATTGTATAGTGATAATTTTATTGATTTGACAATGATTTTATTGCTTGAATAGTCAATTATACAGAAATATCCATAGTTAACCAATCAGAATTGAGTGTTCACAAAACCGTTTAAATAAAGGTGGATGAATTTCTGTATTACACCTCACTGAGGCTGATAAAGCTCCTACAGCTAGGGATACTGTAGGAATTTGTCCAAATCTGTTGGTCCGGTATTACTATTAGAGAATTGGTAGGCTTGGAGGACAGAAGCCACAAAAAAATGCCTACTACGTCTAGTTTGATATTAGGCTGATTCTGCAACAATGTCTTCCAGTTTTATTAGCAAAAAATTTCATGTAAAGACTCAATATTCAGCTAGGCGATTGTGCATGAAGAGAGCTATCCGATTAGCCATCACATGCTTCCAAAATACAGTGGTCTATATGCAAACAAAACCATCAATCTGGATTCTAGGTAGAGTGAGCTGCCCCCATGCAACAAAGTCTAATTAGTCAAATCGCATTTCATACGTTTTGTCATTCAGAGTGTGCTGCTCAACATCAGATATTCACTAACTGCACAGACTGTACACAGTGAACCCCCTGCAATATCGCGGTCCACCTATCGCGGGTTCAGTGCATTGCGGATTTTCACATTTTGATTTGCGGAATTTTTTGGCTTTCAGGGGACTCTGGAATATAAAATATAATTTGATTTTTTTTTAAAAATGTTCATTCAAACATTAAAAGAACATTTAAATCAAAATTACAGTATGCGCAGTATTTCATCAGCGGATTCCGCTTCAGCTAGTAAACAGGAAGTGACCTCACTGGCAGACACATGTAGAATTTTATATGTTGTTAAAGTGACATAGGTTTAAGGTGTAGAAATCGTTTAAGAGCATAGGACGTGCTTATAAGAGTGTGGGAAAGGTTAATAAGAGAGTGGAAATTGTTTATAAAGCCTTTTATATATAATAAAATAAATGTGACGGCACTACTTCACGGATTTCACCTGTCGTGGGAGGGAGCCGGAACGTAAGTTTACTGTATACCCACAATCATTGTGGTGAATCTTATATAACTGCCGAGCACACAGTGAAAGCAGCAGCGAAACATGGCCACACTTTGGTATTTTGTCAGTGTGGCCTGCGTGAGCCAAGGACTGCACACTGCCTTTGTGCAAAAATAAAAATAAATAAAATAAACAACCCCCCGCTATAGTTTTGTTAGAACAAATTGCTAGTTTTCGATTACAACTTACATTTTCTTTATATTTATTCCACATCATAAAAATATGTTTCATTCAATTTAATAACGTTTAATATTCCATTTTCCACTTTTAATCATTCGACTTTCACCCAACGCTGACTTGCCCCACACTACTCACATACACCCTGCTGCTGTTACCATGACAACCAACGTATACATGGATATACACGTAAATGTGACCACAGTGTGAACAAACAGATCGAGTTTGGTACGGTGCATAGCAAGTCTGAAAATGAGATTTAAAAATAGCATGACGTGATTTGCCCCGGTATCTGAGCATGGCCTTATAGCTCAGTGCATGCTGCTGGATCTGTTGTGACAGATATGTCCGAGTGAGTTAGTACTCTGACTCACGACGATACTGCAGTAGTGAAACCAGTCTCCTACACACACACACACACACACGACTAGAATGACCAGCCTTCTGGCGCAGAACCCTTTAGGACACCTTTAACGTCCTCTGCTCCTCCCTTGAGGTTAGCTTTAAATCACATTATCTACTGGATTTAGCACTGGCTGCTAAAGCAGATTCCTAAATGTTGGTTAGTGAACATACAGGACATTTCAAATTTTATTTTTATTTCAATGTGCTAAAGAGGATGTAATCTATAGTAATCCCAGCTAATAGCAAATGCTCATGGGTTCATCTACAAAAACTAGAGGGTATTTCCTTGTCTGCATGATAACTGACCTCTGAGCAGGGCTACATCGACAACCCCTCACTAGCATAACATATGAAAATGTACACCACTGGAGCATAATGTTTATCAAGTGATAATACCAAACTAGTTAAAATTATGAGTTACAAACAACTGAGTTCCAGGTGATGTGTGTCTATGTCCAAATTCGTATATTCCTCCACCCAGTAGGTGTGGTCATTTTTATTTTACAGTGGGACCTCGACTCATGAACTGAATCTGTTCTGAAACTGTTTGCAAACCAATTTGTTCACGACCCGAATCAGTGTTTCCCACTGAAATGAATATAAATACAGTGAATGTGTTTCAGCCCTCAAAACATGTTTTTAAAGTGTATTATGGGTTTATGTGTGGCAATAAAACAGAATACAATTAAAATAACCTTAATTATAGAAAAAT